>JANJXV010000048.1:580000-602500 GCA_024803745.1 Megascapheus bottae
ACCCTTACCTTAACTCTAACCATACCCTACCCCTAACCCCTAACCCTAACCCTTACCCTGAACATAGCTCTAACCCCAACTCTTACCCTTACCCTAACCCTAACCCTACCTCTAACCCTAACCCTAAACCTAACCCTAAACCTTCCCCTAACCCTAAACATAACCCTAACCCTTACCCTTACCCTAACCCTAACCCTACCTCTAAGCCTAACCCTAATCCTAGACTTAACCCTAACCCTAACCCTTACCCTTACCCTAACCCTAACCCTACCTCTAAGCCTAACCCTAATCCTAGACTTAACCCTAACCCTAACCCTAACCCTAACCCTAATCCTTACCCTAACCCTAACACTAACCCTAACCCTTACACTTTCCCTAACACTAACCGTAACCCTAACCCTAAAACTTACCCTTACCCTTCCCGTAACCCTAACCCTAACCCTAAACTTAACCTTAACCTAACCCTAACCCTAAACCTAACCATAACCAGAACCCTACCTCTAACCCTTACCCTTACCCTAAACCTAACCCTAACCCTAACCCTAACCCTAGCTCTTACCTTTACCCTAACCCTAACACTAACCCTAACCCTAACCCTAACCTTAACCCTAACCCTAACCCTAACCCTTACCCTCACCGTAAAACTAACCCTAACCCTAAACCTAACCGTTAACTTTACTCTACCCCTAACCCTAACCCTAACCCTAAACTTTACCCTAACACTAACCCTAACCCTAACCCTTACCCTTACACTAACATTAACCTTAAACCTAACCCTAACTCTAACCCTAACACTTACCCTTACCCTAACCCTAACCCTAACCTTAACTCCAACAAGAAACCCAACGCTAACCCTAACCCTAACGCTTACCCTTCCTCTAACCATAACCCTAACCCTAACCCTTACCCTAACTCTAACCCTAACCCTAACCCTAACCCCTAACTATAACCCTTACCTTAACCCTAACCCAAACCCTAACCTTAATGCTAACACTATCCCTAACCCTAACCCTTATCCTAAGCCTTACGCTAACCCTAACTCTAACCCTAACCCTAACCCTAACCCTTACACTAACCCTTACCCTAACCCTAACTGTAACCCTAACCCTAACGCTAACCCTAACCCTAACCTTAACCGTAGCTTTACCCTAACCCTAACCGTAACCCTAACGCTAACCCTAACCCTAACTCTAACCTTAAACCTAACCCTACCCTAACCCTAACCCTTACCTTTACCCTAACCCTAACCCTAACCTTAACCCCAACCCTAAATCCAACCCTAACCCTAACCCTAACGCTTACCCGTAACCTAACCCTAACCCTAACCCTAACACTAACCCTAACCCTAACACTTACCATTACCCTAACCCTAACCCTAACACTAACCCCAACTTTTACCCTAACCCTAACCCTAACACTAAACCTAACCCTTATCCTAAACCTAACCCTAACCCTATCTTTAACCCTAACCCTAACCCTAACCTTAACCCTAACACTAACCCTAACCCTAACCCTAATCCTTACCCTTACCCTAACCTTAGCCCAAACCTAACCCTTACCCTTACCCAAACCCTATCCCTAACACTAACCCCTAACCCTAACCCTAACCCTAACTCTAAGCCTTAGACTTAGCCTAACCCTAAGCTAACACTAACCCTTACACTAACACTACCTCTAACCCTTAGCCTTACCCTAACCCTAACCCTAACACTTACCCTAACCCTAACCCTTACCCTAACCCTAACATTAACCCTAACCCCTAACCCTAACCCTAACTCTAACGCTCATCCTAACCCTAACCCTAACCCTAAACCTAAACCTAAACCTTACCCTAATCCTAACCCTAAGTCTAACCCTTAGCCTTACCCTAACCCTAACCCTAACCCTAACCCTTATCCTAACGCTAACCCTAACCCTTACCCTAACCCTAACCCTAACCCTAAACGTAACGCTCACCCTAACCCTAACCATTACTCTAACCCTAATCCTATCCCTAGCCCTTACCCTTACACTAACCCTAACCCGAACCCTAACCCCAACCCTAAACCTAACCGTAAACCTTACCCTTACCCAAACCCTAACCCAAACCCTAACTCCTAACCCTAACCCTAATCCTTACCCTAACCCTAAACCTAATTCTAACCCTAACCTTAACCCTAACCGTTAGCCTTACACTAACCCTAACCCTAAACCTTAACCTAACCCTAACACTAACCCTTACCCTAACCCTAACACTAACCCTAACCCCTAACACTAACCCTAACCCTAACGCTCGCCCTAACCTAACTCTAACACTAACCCTTACCCTAACACTAACCCTAAATCTAAACCTTAGTCTTACCCTAATCCTAACCCTAAACCTAACCCTTACCCTAAACCTAACCTTAACCTTTACCATAACACTAACCCTAACTCTAAACCCTAACCCTAACCCTAACCCTAACGCTTACCCTAACCCTAACCCTAACCATTACCCTAACCCTAACATAACCCTAACACTTACCCCTACCCTAACCCTAACCCCAAACTTAACCCTAACCCTAACCCTAAACATCACCCTTACCCTAAACCTAACCCTAACCCTGACCCTAACCCTAACCCTAACCCTAAACCTTACCCTTACCCTAACCCTAAAACTAACACTAAACCTAACCCTAACCCTTAACCCTAACCCTAACCCTAACCCTTACCTTTACCCTAACACCAACACTAACCTTAACCTTAAACCTAACACTAACCCTAACCCTAACCCTTACCCTAACCCTAACCCTGAATCTAACCCTAACCCTAAACCTTACCCTTACCCTAATGCTAAACCTAACCCTAACCCTAAACCTAACCCTTATCTTAACCCTAAACCTAATCCTAATCCTTACCCTAACCCTAACCCTTACACTTTCCCTAACCCTAACTCTAACCCTAACCCTAAACCTTACCCTTACCCTTACCCTAACCCTAACCCTAACCTTAACCCTAAACCTAACCCTAACCCTTACCCTTACCCTAACCCTAACCCTAAACGTAACACTAACCCTAACCCGAACCCTAATCCTTACCCTTACCTTTACCCTAAACCTAACCCTAACCCTAATCCTTACCCCAACCCCAACCCTAACCCTAACCCTAAACTTAATGCTAATCCTAACGGTAACCCTAACCCTTACCCTTACCCTAACCCTCACCCTAACCCCAATCCTTACCCTAATCCTAACCCTAACCCTTTTCGTAATCCTTACCCTTTCCCTAACCCTAACCTAACCTTACCCGTAACCCTAACCCTAAACCTAACCCTATCCCTTACGCTTACCCTAACCCTAACCCTAACCCTAACCCTTTCTCTTACCCTATCCCTAACACCAAAACTAACTCTAACCCGAACCATAAACCTTACCCTTAACCTAAACCTAACCCACACACTTACTTTAACCCTAAACCTAACCCTAGCCCTAACACTTACCCGAACCCTAAGCCTAACCCTAACCTTTACCCTAACCCAAACTCTAACCTTTACCCTTACCCTAACCCTAACCCTAACCCTAACCTTAAACCTAACCCTAACCCTAACCCTAACCCTTACCCTTACCCTAACCCTAACCCTAACCTTAACCCCAACCCTAAACCCACCCTAACCCAAACCTAACGCTTACTCTTAACCTAATCGTAACCCTAATCCTAACCCTAAACCTAACACTTACCCTTACCCTAACCGTACCCTAATCCTAACCCTAACTTTTACCCTAACCCTAACCCTAACACTACCCCTTACCCTAAACCTAACCCTAACCCTAACCCCTAACCCTACGCTTACCCTAACCTTAACCCTAACCCTAAACCATACCCTTACCCTAACCCTAACCCTACCTATAACCCTAACCCTAACCCTAACCTTAAACCTAACCATTACCCTTACCCTAACCGTAACCCTAACCCTAACACTAACCCTAACCTTAACCCTAACCCTAAACCTAACCCTAACCCTTACCTTTACCCTAACTTTAACCTAACCCTAACCCTTACCCTAACCCGAACACTAACCCTAACCCCTAACCCTAACCCTAACCCTAACGCTCACCCTAACCCTAACCCTAACCCTAAACCTAAACCTTACCCTAACCCTAACCCTAACTCTAACCCTTAGCCTTACCCTAACCCTAACCCTAACCCTAACCCTAACCCTTATCCCAACCCTAACCCTAACCCTTAAAATAACCCTAACCCTAACCCTAAACCCTAACCCTAACCCTAACGCTAACCCTCACCCTAACCCTAACCCTAACCCTTACCCTAACCCTAACCCTAAACTTAACCCTTACCCTTAACCTAACCCTAACCCTAACACTGACCCCAACCCTAATCCTTACCCTAACCCTAAACATACTCCTAACCCTAACATTAACCCTAACCGTTAGCCTTACACTAACCCTAACCCTAACCCTTACCCTAAACCTATCCCTAACCCTAACACTTACCCTTAACCTTACCATAACCCTAACTCTAACCCTTACCCTTAACCTAATCCTAAACGTAACCCTAAACCTTACCCTTCACCTAACCCTAACCAAACACTTACAATTACCCTAACCGTAACCCTAACCATAACCCTAACCCTTACCCTAACCCTAACCCCAAACCTACCCCTAACCCTAACCCTAACACTACCCCTTACCCTAAACCTAACCCTAACCCTAACCCCTAACCCTACGCTTACCCTAACCTTAACCCTAACCCTAAACCATACCCTTACCCTAACCCTAACCCTACCTATAACCCTAACCCTAACCCTAACCTTAAACCTAACCATTACCCTTACCCTAACCGTAACCCTAACCCTAACACTAACCCTAACCTTAACCCTAACCCTAAACCTAACCCTAACCCTTACCTTTACCCTAACCTTAACCTAACCCTAACCCTTACCCTAACCCGAACACTAACCCTAACCCCTAACCCTAACCCTAACCCTAACGCTCACCCTAACCCTAACCCTAACCCTAAACCTAAACCTTACCCTAACCCTAACCCTAACTCTAACCCTTAGCCTTACCCTAACCCTAACCCTAACCCTAACCCTAACCCTTATCCCAACCCTAACCCTAACCCTTAAAATAACCCTAACCCTAACCCTAAACCCTAACCCTAACCCTAACGCTAACCCTCACCCTAACCCTAACCCTAACCCTTACCCTAACCCTAACCCTAAACTTAACCCTTACCCTTAACCTAACCCTAACCCTAACACTGACCCCAACCCTAATCCTTACCCTAACCCTAAACATACTCCTAACCCTAACATTAACCCTAACCGTTAGCCTTACACTAACCCTAACCCTAACCCTTACCCTAAACCTATCCCTAACCCTAACACTTACCCTTAACCTTACCATAACCCTAACCCTAACCCTTACCCTTAACCTAATCCTAAACGTAACCCTAAACCTTACCCTTCACCTAACCCTAACCAAACCCTTACAATTACCCTAACCGTAACCCTAACCATAACCCTAACCCTTACCCTAACCCTAACCCCAAACCTACCCCTAACCCTAACCCTTACCCTAACCCTAAGCCAAACCCTAATCCTTACCCTAAACCTGACCCTAACCCCTAACCCTAACCCTTACCTTAACCCTAACCCTAACCCTTAGCCTAACGCTAAACCTAACCCTAAACTTAACCCTCACCCTAACCCTAACCATAACCCTTACCCTTACCCTAACCCTAACCCTAACCGTAAACCCTAACCCTAACCCTAAACCTAACGCTTACCCTAAACCTAACCCTAACCCTAACCCTAACCGTAACCATAACCCTAACCCTTACTCTTACCCTAACCCTAACCCCAAACCTAACACTAATTCTAACCCTAAACCTTACCCTTACCCTAAAACTAACCCTAACCCTTCCCCTAACCCTAAACCTTACCCTAACCCTATTCCCTAACTCTAACCCTAACCCTAAACCTTACCCTTACCCTAACCCTAAACCTAACCCTAAGCCTTACCCTAACCCTAACCCGAAAACTAACCCTTACCCTTTCCCTAACCCTAACCCTAACCCTAACCCTAAACCTTACCCTTACCCTTACCCTAACCCTAACCCTAACCTTAACCCTAACCCTACCCCTAATCCTAACCCTTACCATTACCCTAACCCTAACCCTAAACCTAACACTAACCCTAACCCTCACCCTAACCCTTACACTTAACCTAACCCTAACCCTAAACTTAATGCTAATTCTAACCCTAACCCGAACCCTTACCCTTACCTTAACCCTAATCCTAACCCTAATCATTACCCTAACCCTAACCCTATCCCTCACCCTAACCCTTACACTTAACCTAACCCTAACCCTAAACTTAATGCTAATTCTAACCCTAACCCGAACCCTTACCCTTACCTTAACCCTAACCCTAACCCTAATCATTACCGTAACCCTAACAATAACCCTTACACTTACCCTAACCCTAACCCTAACCCTTACCCTAACCCTAACCCTAATCCTTACCCTAACCCTAACCCTAACCCTAACCCTAACGCTTAGCCTAACCCTAAGCCTAACCCTAAACTTAAACCTAACCCTAACCCTAAACTTAACGCTTACCCTAACCCGATCTCTAACCCTAACCCCTAACCCTAACCCTAACCCTAACGCTTACCCTAAACGTAACCCTAACCCTAACCGTAACCCTAACCCTTACCAGAACCGTAATCCTTAACCTAATCCTGAACCTAACCCTAACCCTAACCTTAACCCTAACCCTTACCCTTACCCTAACCCTAACCCTAATCCATACCCTAAACCGAACCCTAACCCTAACCCTAACCCTTACCCTTAAGCTAACCCTAACCCCAAACCTAACCTTAACCCTAACCCTTACCCTTACCCTAACCCTAACCCTAATCCAAACCCAAAACCGAACCCTAACCCTAACCTTAACCCTTAACCTAACCCTAACCCCAAACCTAACCCGAACCCTAACCCTTACCCTAACCCTAACCTTAACCCTAAACCTTACCCTTACCCTAAAACTAACCCTAACCCTTCCCCTAACCCTAAACCTTACCCTAACCCTATCCCCTAACTCTAACCCTAACCCTAATCCTTATCCTTACCCTAAACCTAAACCTAACCCTAAGCCTTACCCTAACCCTAACCCTAACCCTAAACCTTACCCTTTCCCTAACCCTAACCCTAACCCTAACCCTAAACCTTACCCTTACCCTTAACTTAATCCTAACCCTAACCTTAACCCTAACCCTAACCCATAAACCTAACCCTAACGTTAACTTTAACCCTTAGACATACCCTAACCCTCACCCTAACACTTACACTAACCCTAACTCTAACCCTTACCTTACCCTAAACCTAACCCTAACACTTACCCTAACCCTAACCCTAACCCGAACACTAACCCTAACCCCTAACCCTAACCCTAAAGCTCACCCTAATCCTAACCCTAACCCTAAACCTAAACCTTACCCTATCCCTAACTCTAACCCTTAGCCTTACCCTAACCCTAACCCTAACCCTAACCCTTATCCCAACCCTAACCCTAACCCTTAAAATAACCCTAACCCTAACCCTAAACTCTAACCCTAACGCTAACCCTAACTCTCACCCTAACCTTAACCCTAACCCTTACCCTAACCTAACCCTAAACTTAACCCTTACCCTTAACCTAACCCTAACCCTAACCCTGACCCGAACCCTAAACCTAACCCTAATCCTTACCCTAACCCTAAACCTACTCCTAAACCTAACATTAACCCTAACCGTTAGCCTTACACTAACCCTAACCTTAACCCTTACCCTAAACCTATCCCTATCCCTGACACTTACCCTTAACCTTACCATAACCCTAACCCTAACCCTTACTTTTAATATAACCCTAACCCTAACCCTAAACCTTACCCGTACCCTTACCTTAACCCTAACCCTAACCTTAATCCTAACCCTAAACCTAACCCTAACCCTTACCCTTACCTAACCCTAACCCTAACCATAAACCTAACCCTAACCCTAACCCTAACCCTTAACCTTACCTTAAACCTAACCCGAACCATAACCCTAACCCTCACCCTATACCTTACACTTACCCTAACCCTAATCCTAAACTTAATGCTAATCCTAACCCTAACCCGAACCCTTACACTTACCTTAACCCTAACCCTAACCCCAATCATTACCCTAAACCTAACCCTAACCCTTACCCTAAACATAACCCTAACCATAACCGTAACCCCTAACCCTAACCCTAACCCTAAACCTTACCCTTGCCCTAACCCTAAAACTTACCCTAGCCCTAACCCCTAACCCTAACCCTAAACCTAACCCTTACCCTTAACCTAACCCTCATCCAAATCTTAACCCTAAACCTAACACTAACCCTAACCCTAAACCTTACCCTAACCCTAACCCTTACCCTAACCCTAAACCTAACCCTAACCCTTACCCTTACCCTAACCCTAACCCTCCCTCTAACACTAACCCAAACCATAACCCTAACTCTAACCCTGGGCCTAACCCTAAGCCTAACCCTAAACTTAAACCTAACCCTAACCCTAAACTTAACGCTTACCCTAACCCTAACTCTAACCCTATCCCCTAACCCTAACCCTAACCCTAACGCTTACCCTAACCCTAACCCTAACCCTAACCGTAACCCTAACCCTTACCAGAACCGTAATCCTTAACCTCATCCTGAACCTAACCCTAACCCTAACCTTAAGCCTAACCCTTACCCTTACCCTAACCCTAACCCTAATCCAAACCCTAAACCGAACCCTAACCCTAACCCTAACCCTTACCCTTAAGCTAACCCTAACCCCAAACCTAACCTTAACCCTAAACCTTACCCTTACCCTAACCCTGACCCTAATCCAAACCCTAAACCGAACCCTAACCCTAACCCTAACCCTTACCCTTAACCTAATCCTAACCCCAAACCTAACCCTAACCCTAACCCTTACCCTAACCCTAACCTTAACTCTAAACCTTACAATTACCGTAAAACTAACCCTAAACCTTCCCCTAACCGTAAATCTTACCCTAACCCTATCCTCTAACTCTAACCCTAACCCTAATCCTTATCCTTACCCTAAACCTAAACCTAACCCTAAGCCTTACCCTAACCCTAACCCTAACCCTAAACCTTACCCTTTCCCTAACCCTAACCCTAACCCTAACCCTAAACCTTACCCGTACCCTTACCTTAACCCTAACCCTAACCTTAATCCTAACCCTAAACCTAACCCTAACCCTTACCCTTACCTAACCCTAACCCTAACCATAAACCTAACCCTAACCCTAACCCTTAACCTTACCTTAAACCTAACCCGAACCCTAACCCTAACCCTCACCCTATACCTTACACTTACCCTAACCCTAATCCTAAACTTAATGCTAATCCTAACACTAACCCGAACCCTTACACTTACCTTAACCCTAACCCTAACCCCAATCATTACCCTAAACCTAACCCTAACCCTTACCCTAAACATAACCCTAACCATAACTGCAACCCCTAACCCTAACCCTAACCCTAAACCTTATCCTTGCCCTAACCCTAAAACTTACCCTAGCCCTAACCCCTAACCCTAACCCTAAACCTAACCCTTACCCTTAACCTAACCCTTATCCAAATCTTAACCCTAAACCTAACACTAACCCTAACCCTAAACCTTACCCTAACCCTAACCCTTACCCTTACCATAACGATAAACCTAACCCTAACCATAACCCTAACCCTAACCATTACCCTTTCCCTAACCCTAACCCTAACCCTAAACCTAACGCTAAAACTTACCCTTACACTTACCCTAACCCTAACCCTAATCCTAAGCTTAACCCTAACCCTAACCCTAAATCTTACCCTTAACCTAAACCTAACCCTAACCCTTACCCTAACCCTAAGCCTTAAATTCACCCTAACTTTAACCCTAACCCTCACCCTAACCATAACCCTTACCATTACCGTAACCCTAACCCTAACCCTAACCCTAACCCTAACCCTATCCCTAACCCTAAACCTAACCCTAACCCTAACCCTAATCCTAACACTTACCCTTACCCTAACCCTAACCCTAACTCTAAACTTTACCCTAACCCTAACGCTAACCCTAACCCTAAACCTTACCCTAACCCTAACCTTAAACCTAACCCTAACTCTTACCCTAACCCTAACCCTAACCCTAACCTAACCTTAACCCTAACCCTAACCCTAACCCTTACCCTTACGCTAACCCTAAACCTAACCTTAAACCTAACGCAAAACCTAACCTCAACCTAACCCTTACCCTTAGACTAACCCTCACCCTAACCTTAACCCCAATCCTAAACCTAACCCTAACCCTAACCCTAACGCTTACCTTGACCCTAACCCTAACCCTAACCCTAACACTTACCCTTACCCTAAACCTAACACTAACCCTAACTTTTACCCTAACCCTAACCCTAACCCTAACCCTTACCCTAAACCTAACCCTAACCCCTAACCCTAACCCTTACCCTAGCCATAACACTAGTCCTAAACCTTACCCTTATTCTAAACCTAACCCTTTGCCTAACCCTAACCCTAAACCTAACCTTAACCGTAACCCTAACCCTAACCCTTACCCTTACCCTAACCCTAAACCAAACCCTTACTCTTCCCCTAACCCTAACCCCAAACCTAACGTTAACCCTAACCCTAAACCTTACCCTTAACCGAAACCTAACCCTAACCCTTACCCTAACCCTAACCGTAACCCTAACCCTTACCCTAACCCTAACCATACCCTAACCTTAACCCTAAGCCTAACCCTAACCCTAACCCTAACCCTACCCTAACCTTAACCCTAAGCTTAAATCTAACCCTAACCCTAAACCTAACCCTAACCCTTACCCTTACCCTAACCCTAACCCTAACCCTTTACACTAACCGTAACCTTTACCCTAACCCTTACCCTTACACTAACTCTAACCTTAAACCTAACCCTAACCCTAACCCTAAGCCTTACCCTTACCCTAACCCTAACACTAACCTTAACCCCAACCCTATATCCAACCCTAACCGTAACCACAACGCTTACCCTTAACCTAACCCTAATCCTAACCGTAACCCTAACATTAACCCTAACACTTACACTTACCCTAACCCTAACCCTAACCCTAACTTTTACCCTAACCCAAACCCTAACCCTAACCCTTACCGAAACCTAACCCTAACCCTAACCCCTAACCCTACCCCTTACCCTAAACCTAACCCTAAACCTAAACCTTACCCTTACCCTAACCCTAACCCTACCTTTAACCCTAACCATAACCAGAACCCTAACCCTTACCCTAACCCTAATCCTTAGTCTAACCCTAACCCTAACACTTACACTAACCCTAACTCTAACCCTTACCTTAACCTAACCCTAACCCTAACCCTTACCCTAACCCGAACACTAACCCTAACCCCTAAACCTAACCCTAAACCTAACGCTCACCTTAACCCTAACCCTAACCCTAAACATAAACCTTACCCTAACCCTAACCCTAACTCTAACCCTTCGCCTTACCCTAACCCTAACCCTAACCCTAACCCTTATCCCAACCCTAACCCTAACCCTTAAAATAACCCTAACCCTAAACCCTAACACTAACCCTAACCCTAACCCTCACCCTAACCCTAACCCTAACCCTAACCCTTAACCTTACCATAACCCTAACCCTAACCTTAACACTGAACCTACACCTAAACCTAACCCTAACCCTTACCCTTACCCTAAACCTAACCCTAACGCTAACCCTAACCCTAAGCCTAACCCTAACATTAACCCTAACCCTTACCCTTATCCTAACCCTAACCCTAACCCTAACACTTACCCTTTCCCTCACCCTAACCCTAACCTTGAACCTAACCCTAACCCTAACCCTCACCCTAACTATAACCCTAACCCTAACCCTCACCCTAACCCTAACCCTAACCCTAACCCTTACCGTAACCCTAAACCTAACTCTAACCCTTACCCTTACCCTAACCCTAACCCTAATCTTAACCCCAACCCTAAACCTAACCCTAACCCTTAACCTTACCCTAACACTCACCCTAAACCTAAACCAAACTCTAACCCTAACCCTCACCCTAACTCTTACCCTAACCCTAACCCTTAGCCTAATCCTATCCCTAACCCTAACCCTAACCTTAACCCTAATCCTTACCCTTACCCTAAGCCCAACACTAAACCTAACCCTAAACCTAAACCTAACCCTTACACTTACCCTATCCCTAACCCTAAACCTAACCCTAACCGTAACCCTAACCTTTGCCCTTACCCTAACCCTAACCCTGACCATAACCCTAAACCTTACCTTTACCCTAAACCTAAACCTAACCCTTACCCTAACTCTAACCCTAACCCTAAACCTTACCCTTACCCTGAACCTAACTCTAACCCTTACCCTAACCTTAACCCTAATTCTTACATTTACCTTAACCCTAACCCTAACAGTACCCTTACCACTAAACCTAACCCTAGCCCCAAACCTTACCCTTACCCTAAACCTAATCCTAACCCTTACCCTAACTCTAACCCTAACCCTCACCCTTACCTTAACCCTAACCTTAACCCGTACACTTACCCTTACAGTAACCGTAACCCTAACCCTAACCCCTAACCCTAACCTTAACACTTACCGTTACCCTAACCCTAACCCTAACTCTAACCCTAACCCTAACCCTAACCGTAACCCTTACCCTAACCCAAAACCTTTCCCTAACACTAACCCTAACCCTAAACCTAACCGTAACTCTAACACTAAACCTAACCCTTACCCTTACCATAATCCTAACCCTAATCCTAACCCTAACCCTTACCCTTACCCTCACCCAACCCGAACCTTGATGCTAACCCTAAAACTAACCCTAACCCCTAACCCTAAACCTAACCCTAACCCTAACCCTAATCCTAAACCTAAACCTAAACCTTCCCCTAACCCTCACTCTTACAATTACCTTAACAGTAACCCTAACCCTAACCCTAACACTTAAACTTACCCTAACTCTAACCCTAACACCTAACCCTAAATCTAACCCTAACCCTAATGATAACCCTCACCCTTAACTTAACCCTAACCCTAACCCTAACCCTAACACTTACCCTTACCCTAACCCTAACCCTAACCCTGAACCTAACCCTAAGGCTTACCCGAACCCTAACCCTCACCCTAAACCTAACCCTAACCCTAACCCTCACCCTAACCCTAACCCTAACCCTAACCCTTACCCTAACCCTAACCCTAACTGTAACCCTTACCCTTACCCTAATCCTAACCCTAAACTTAACCCCAAACCTAAACCTAACCCTAAACCTTACCATTACCCTAACCCTCACCCTAATACTAACCCTAACCCTAACCCTAATCCTAAACATAACCCTAACCCTAACCTAAACCCTAACCCTTACCCTTACCCTAACCCTAACCCTAACCATAACCCTAACCCTAACCATTTCCTAACCCTAACCCAAACCCTTACCCTTCCCCTAACCCTAATCCTAACCCTAAATCTAACCCTAACACTAACCCTTACCTTAACCCTCACCCAAACCCTAACCCTACCCTTACCCCTAACCCTAACCTAGCCCTAAAATTTACCCTTACCCTTACCCTAACCTAGACCTAAAACTTACCCTTACCCTAACCCTAACCCTAACCCTAACCCTAAGCCTAACCGTAACCCATGCCCTTACCCTAACCCTAATTCTAACCTTAACCCTAACCCTAACACTAACCCTAACCCTAACACTTACCCTTACCCTAACCCTAACCCTAAGCCTAACCCTAACTGTAACCTTAAACCTTACTCTTAACCTAACCCTAACCCTAACCCTAACCCTTACCCTTACCCTCACCCTAACCCTCACCTTAAAGCTAACCCTAACACTAATCCTTATCCTAACCCTAAACCTAACCCTAACCCTACCCCTAACCATAACCCTTCCCCTTACCCTAACCCTAACCCTAACCCTAACCCTAAAAATTATCCTTACCCTAAACCTAACCCTAACACTTACCCTAACCCTAACCCCAACCCTTACTCTTACCGTAACCCTAACCCTACCACTAACCCCTAACCCTAACCCTAACCTAACCCCTAACCCTAACCCTAACCCTAACACTTACCCTTACAATAACCCTAACCAGAAACCTAACCCTTAACCTAACCCTAACCCTAACCACTAAACCTAACCCTAACCCTAACCCTAACCCTTACCCTTACCCTAACCCTAACCCTATCCCTAACCCTAACACTTACCCTCACCCTAACAATATCCCTAACCCTAACCCTTACCCTAACCCTAACCCTAACTCTAACCCTAATCCTATCCCTTACCCTTACCCTCTAACTAACCCTAACCCTAACCCTCACCCTAACCCTTACCCCTAACCCTAACCCTAACCCTAACACATAGCCTTACCCTAACCCTAACCTAACCATAACCCTAAACCTAACTCTAACCCTAACCCTAACACTAACCCTTACCCTTACATTTACCCTTTCCCAAACCCTAACCCTTACCCTAATCTGAACCTTAACCCTAACCCAAACCCTAACTCTAACCTTAACCCTTTCACAAACCCTAACCCTAACCCTAACTTCTAACCCTAACCATAACCCTAACCCCTAAACCTAAACCTAACCCTAACCCTACACCTTACCCTTACCCTAAACCTAACGCTAACCCAAACCCTAACACTTACCTTACCCTAATCCTAACCCTAACCCTTACCCTAATCCTAACCCTAAACCTAACCCTAACCCCTAACCCTAACCCTAACCTAACCCTAACTCTAAACCTAACCCTAATCCTAATCCTAACCCTAATCCTTACCGTAACCCTAACCCTAAACTTAACCCCAACTCTAACCCTAACCCTAACCATATCTCTTACCCTTACCCTAAACCTAACCCTAACCCTCACCCTAAACCTAAGCGTAATCCTAACCCTAACACTTACCCTTACCCTAACACTAACCCTAACCCTAACCCTAACCCTAACCATTTCCTAACCCTAACCCAAACCCTTACCCTTCCCCTAACCCTAATCCTAACCCTAAATCTAACCCTAACACTAACCCTTACCTTAACCCTCACCCAAACCCTAACCCTACCCTTACCCCTAACCCTAACCTAGCCCTAAAATTTACCCTTACCCTTACCCTAACCTAGACCTAAAACTTACCCTTACCCTAACCCTAACCCTAACCCTAACCCTAAGCCTAACCGTAACCCATGCCCTTACCCTAACCCTAATTCTAACCTTAACCCTAACCCTAACACTAACCCTAACCCTAACACTTACCCTTACCCTAACCCTAACCCTAAGCCTAACCCTAACTGTAACCTTAAACCTTACTCTTAACCTAACCCTAACCCTAACCCTAACCCTTACCCTTACCCTCACCCTAACCCTCACCTTAAAGCTAACCCTAACACTAATCCTTATCCTAACCCTAAACCTAACCCTAACCCTACCCCTAACCATAACCCTTCCCCTTACCCTAACCCTAACCCTAACCCTAACCCTAAAAATTATCCTTACCCTAAACCTAACCCTAACACTTACCCTAACCCTAACCCCAACCCTTAATCTTACCGTAAACCTAACCCTACCACTAACCCCTAACCCTAACCCTAACCTAACCCCTAACCCTAACCCTAACACTTACCCTTACAATAACCCTAACCAGAAACCTAACCCTTAACCTAACCCTAACCCTAACCACTAAACCTAACCCTAACCCTAACCCTAACCCTTACCCTTACCCTAACCCTAACCCTATCCCTAACCCTAACACTTACCCTCACCCTAACAATATCCCTAACCCTAACCCTTACCCTAACCCTAACCCTAACTCTAACCCTAATCCTATCCCTTACCCTTACCCTCTAACTAACCCTAACCCTAACCCTCACCCTAACCCTTACCCCTAACCCTAACCCTAACCCTAACACATAGCCTTACCCTAACCCTAACCTAACCATAACCCTAAACCTAACTCTAACCCTAACCCTAACACTAACCCTTACCCTTACATTTACCCTTTCCCAAACCTAACCCTTACCCTAATCTGAACCTTAACCCTAACCCAAACCCTAACTCTAACCTTAACCCTTTCACAAACCCTAACCCTAACCCTAACTTCTAACCCTAACCATAACCCTAACCCCTAAACCTAAACCTAACCCTAACCCTACACCTTACCCTTACCCTAAACCTAACGCTAACCCAAACCCTAACACTTACCTTACCCTAATCCTAACCCTAACCCTTACCCTAATCCTAACCCTAAACCTAACCCTAACCCCTAACCCTAACCCTAACCTAACCCTAACTCTAAACCTAACCCTAATCCTAATCCTAACCCTAATCCTTACCGTAACCCTACCCTAAACTTAACCCCAACTCTAACCCTAACCCTAACCATATCTCTTACCCTTACCCTAAACCTAACCCTAACCCTCACCCTAAACCTAAGCGTAATCCTAACCCTAACACTTACCCTTACCCTAACACTAATCCTAACCCTAACCCTAACCCTAAACCTAACACTTACCCTTACCCTAAACCTAAAGCTAACTCTAATCCTTACCCTAACCCTAACTTCTAACCCTAACCCTAACCCTAACCCTAACCCTTAACCTTACCGTTACCGTAACCCTAACCCTAAACCCTAACCCTAACCCTTACCCTTTCCCTTACCCTAACCTTACCTCTAACCCTAACCCTAAACCTAACCCTTACCCTAACCCTAACCCTAACCCTAAACCTAATCCTAACCCTAACCCTAAGCCTAACCCTAACCCTTACTGTAAACCTAACACTTTCCCTAACCCTAACCCTAACACTAAACATAACCCTAAACCTAAACCTATCCCTAACTCTAACCCTAATAATTACCCTAACCCTAACCCCTAACCCTAAACCTAACCCTAATCCTAACCCTAACCCTTACCATTATCCTAACCCTAACCCTAAACCTAACCCTAACCCTAACACTTACCCTTACCCTTACCTTAAACCTATCCAAACCCTAACACTTACCCTATCCCTAACCCTAACCTTAACCCTAACCTTAACCCTAACCCTAACCCTAACTCTTACCCTTACCCTAAACCTAACCCTAACCGTAACCCTAACCCCTAACACTAACCATAAACCTAAACCTAACCTAACCCTTACGCTTACCCTAACCCTAAAAATAAACCTTACCCTAACCTTAAACCTAAACCTAACCATAACCCTTACCCTTACCCTAACCCTAACCCTAAACCTAACCCTTACCATAACCCTAACCCCAAGCCCTAACTCTAACCCTAACCCTCACCCTAACCCTCACCCTAACCCTTACCCCTACCCTAACCCTAAGCCTAAACCTAACCCTTATGCTAATCCTAACGCTAACCCTAATCCTTACCCTAACCCTAACCCTAACACTAACCCTTATCCTAACCCTAACCCCAACCATAAACCTATCCTAACCCTAAACCTAACCCTAACACTTACACTTACCTAACCCTAAACCTAACCCTAAACCTAACCCTAACGCTAACCCTAACCCTAACCCTAACCTTAAACCTAACCCTAACCCTAACCCTAACTCTAACCCTAACCCTAACCATTACTGTTACCCTAACCCTAACCCTAATCCTTACCGACCCTTAACCCTAACCCTAACCCTTACCCTAACCCTTAACCTTTCCCTAACCCTAACCCTAACCCTTACCCTTACCCTAATCCTAACCCTTACCCTAACACTAACCCTAACCCTCACCCTAAACCTTACCCCTTCCCTAACCCTAAGCCTAACCCGAACCCTAACCCTAACCCTTACCCTAATCCTTACACTTTCCCTAACCCTAACCCTAAACCTAACCCAAACCTAACCCTTATCCTATCCCTAACCCTAACCCTAAACTTAACGCTAACCCTAACCCTAACCCTAACCGTAACCCTAACCACTAACCCTAACTCTAACCATTACCCTAACCCTAACACTAAACCCTAACCCTAACCCTAACCCTAACCTTAACCCTTACCCTTACCCTAAACCTAACCCTAAACCTAACCCTTACCCTTACCCTAACCCTAACCCTAACCCTAACCCTTACACTAACCCTAACCCTAAACCTTACCCTAACCCTAACCCTAACCCTAACCCTTATCCTTACCCTAACCCTGACCCTGACCCTAACACTTACCCTTAACCTAACCATAAACCTAACCCTAAACCTAACCCTAACCCTTACACTAATCCGAACCTTAACCCTAACCCAAACCCTAACCCTAACCCTTACACTTAGTCTAACCCTAACCCTAACCCTAACTTCTAACCCTAACCCTAACCCTATCCCTTAACGTTACCCTAACGCTAACGCTAACCCCGAACCCTAAACCTAACCCTAACTCTGCCCCTTACCCTTACCCCAAACCTAACACTAACCCTAACCCTAACACTTACCTTACCCTAAACCTAACCCTAACCCTAACCCTAACAGATAGCCTTAACCTAACCCTAACCTAACCCTAACCCTAAACCTAACCCTAATCCTAATCCTAACCCTAACCCTTACCATAACCCTAACCCTAACCTTAACCCTACCCTATCCCTAACCGTAACTCTATCTTTAACCCTAACCCTAAACTTAACCCTAACCCTCACCCTAACCTTAACCTCTAACCCTAACCCTAACCCTAAACCTTAACCTTACCGTAACCCTAACCCTAACCCTAACCCTATCCCTAAACCCTAAACCTAAACCTAACCCTAACACTTAGCCTTTCCCTTATCCTAACCCTAACTCTAACCCTAATCCTAACCCTAAAACCCTTATCCTAACCCTAACCCTAAGCCTTACCCTTTCCCTTACCCTAACCCTAACTCTAACCCTAACCCTAACCCCAACCCTTACCCTAACCCTAACCTAACCCTTACCCTAACCCTAACGCTAACCCTTATACTTACCCTAACCTTACACTTACCCTAACTTAACTCTAACCCTAACCCTAACACTTACCCTTTCCCTAACCATAACCCTAAACTTAAACCTAACCCTAACCCTAACTCTAAACCTAACATTAACCATTACCGTTACCCTAACCCTAACCCTAATCCTTACCGACCCTTAACCCTAACCCTAACCCTAACCCTAAGCCTCACCCTAACCCTAACCTAACCCTTTCCCTAACCCTAACCCTAACACTAAACATAACCCTAACCCTAAACCTAACCCTAAACCTAACTCTAACCCTAATAATTACCCTTACCCTAACCCTAAACCTAAACCTAACCCTAACGTAACCCTAACCCTAAACCCTAACCCTAAAACTAACCCTAAACCTAACCCTAACCCTTTCATTTATCCTAAACCTAACCCTAACCTTAACCCTAACCTTAACCCTAACCCTAACCCTAACTCTTACCCTTACCCTAAACCTAACCCTAACCCTAACCCTAACCCCTAACACTAACCATAAACCTAACCCTAACGCTAACCCTTACACTTACCCTAACCCTAAAAATAAACCTTACCCTAACCCTAACCCTAACCCTAACCATCACCCTTACCTTTACCCTAACCCTAAACCTAACCCTTACCCTAACCCTAAATCTAACCCCTAATCCTAACCGTAACCCTAAACCTAACCCTCACCTTAACCCTTACCCCTATCCTAACCCTAACCCTAACCCTAACCTTAACCCTTTTCCTAACCCTAACGCTAACCCTAATCCTTACCCTAACCCTAACCCTAACACTAACCCTTACCCTCATCCTAACCCTAACCCTAACCCTAACCCTAACACTTACCCTAACTCTCACCCTAACCCTAAACCTAACCTTAACCTTACCCTTAACCTAACCCTAACCCTAACCCTCACACTTATCATTACCCTAACCCGAACCTAAATCTAACACTTACCCTAACCCTAACCCTAACCCCTAAACCTAAACTTAACCCTAACCCTAACCCATACACTTACCCTTAACCTAGCCCTAATCCTAACACTAACACTAACCCTAACCCTAACCCCTAACCCTAACCCTAACCCTTACCATAACCCTAACCCAAACCCCTAACCCTAAAATAAATAAAAGAGGTTTTATTTTTAAAGAAATGAAAGGATCACTTAGGGAGAGAGGAATAAGCATTAAAAAGAATTATTTGGTAAAATTCTTTTGTTTTGTTGGAGAAAAGTGTCCGTGGTTGGTCTTGCACGGACCAGACATCCATCCCCTTACTTGGAATAAGGTAGGAAAAAATATCAATGATTTACTCCGTCAGGGAGAGGAAGTCCCCGAGGCCTTCTTTAGCTTCTATGGGGTTATTAGAGATATTTTAAAGGAAGCAGAGTAGGGAGGTGACAGTAATCGCTTACTAACTTTAACAGAGGATTACCTAATGGAGTCACGTTGCCCGTCTCGCAAAATCGAAAGTGATAATGAAAAACATCTGGTCACTGGCCTTCGGCCTGGCTCGCGCACTCCCTCTGTGATTGATGAGCCTGTGCCCTCAGGATGCCTCTTGGCGCCACCTTTAATCCCCGAAAAAGAGGAACAAGTCCAACCCCCTTTAGAAGACAGCATCAAGAACAATACTAAAAAGAAAAATATGTCACTAAAACCTTATAAAAATATTTATCCTATTATTCCTAAGACTTCTCCTGATAATGGCAGGCTCAACCCCCCCTCTGAGGTGGAGCTAGAGGAGGAGGCAGCGCATTATGAGGAAGAAAGATATGGCCCTTTTCCTCTTCCCCAAGTTTCTGCAGCTACACAGACTCCAGAGATAAGGGCCCTTCACTGGCCCACCCCTCCCCCCTATCCAGACACCTCTCTCCCGTCAGCCCCACCACAGGAAATGGTGAGATCATTTTCTGTTCCTCCGGAGGTGCAAGGTCTCCTTAAATCCAAAGACTCTCTCTTGAAACAAGTGACAGAATTAAAAAACGTGCTTCATTTAAAAAGAGAGTTAAGGGACCTCACTTTGCAAATTCATGATTTACAAATGGATCTTGTTGGGGAAACCATGACTACCCCCCATGCCTCGGGTAACAAGCCCGCTAAAACACCCTCGGCCTCAAAGAGCCTCAATAATAGACTCAGATCCTGGCGCAAACTGTTTCCCTCTCCTTCCCCGTAATTACTCGCTCTAACACTCAACCTCGGGAACAAGAGGGGGAGAGAGGAGCAGCAGGAGAGGAGGAGGTGGACACCACCAGAAGGCAGGGGGAGGGACAAAACCTAGATTCCTCTGCCTCCGAGGAGGAAGGGGGTGATCAGGAGGAGGCAAGGAGAGATTCTCAAATTACATATAGGAGATTGACGTTTAAACAAATTAAAGAACTACATTCGGCTGTTAAGAATTATGGAATTAACGCCCCTTTTACTTTAACAGTACTGGAGGGCCTCGGGGGTGAGGGACATTTATTGCCTCTTGAGTGGCACAAGATTGTACAGTCTGTTTTAACCAGGAGTCAATATCTAACCTGGAAAGCTGAATTTATAGATAAGGCAGAAAATCAAGCCATTACCAATAAAAAAAACATACACAAATGGCTTCATGGTCTTCTGATAAAATTTCAGGGAGGGGCAAATTTGCCTCGGAGGAAAAACAACAAAAACTCCCTGCAGGAATATTAACCCAGACTGCTCAGGCTGCCCTGGCCGCCTGGAGAGCAGTGCCTGCTGCAGGAGCGGTTACTACATCTCTTTCCAGGGTAGTACAAGGCAATAATGAACCATATTCTCAATTCGTTGCCAGACTGTTAGAAGCAGCTGAAAGAATATTAGGTGAGGTAGATACAGATGATATTATAGTTAGACAGTTGGCCATAGAAAATGCTAATGCAGCCTGTAAAGCTGCTTTAAGAGGCAAAACAAAGACTCTAGATTTAAATGGTATGATTAAAATTTGCAATGATGTGGATTCCTTTGAACATAAAATGCCTAAATCTATCAATTTGGCCATTGGAGCCATACTCCAAAACCAGACTCCACCTTCAGGAAAACTAGGACGAATATCTAGCCCTAAAAACTGTTTTAAATGTGGACAAATTGTACATTTTGCTAGAGAATGCCCTGGAACTATTAAACAACCCAACGTTCCTGGGACGATTCCCCTCCCCCTTCCCCCTGTCCTTTGTCCTAAATGCAGAAGAGGCCCTCACTGGGCTAGAGAGTGCCGGTCCAAGACCGATATAAATGGCCAGCCTTTATCTGCGGTCTCCGGAAACGGGCTATGGGCCCCAGTAGGGGGCCCTACCTACCCACCACGACAACCAATAACCCCTCCCGCCCAAAATCTGCCTCTGATGCAAACATCGCTGACTCAGACTTGTTCCGAGCCACTGCAGGCAGCGCAGGACTGGACCTCTGTTCCTCCACCACCAGAATTATAACTCCAGAGGAAGGAACATTTGTTATAAACTCTGGAAGGTTCGGGCCTCCCCCGCCAGGAATGTTTTTTCTT
>JANJXV010000048.1:607500-697500 GCA_024803745.1 Megascapheus bottae
CCATTACCCTTACCCTAATGATAACCCTAACCCTAACCTTAACCCTAACCCTAACACAAACACTTACCCTAACCCTAACCATAACCCTAAACGTAACCCTAACCCTAACCCTAAACCTTACCTTTACCCTAACCCTAACCCTAACCCTAACCCTAACCTTCACCCTAACACTAACCCGAACCCTAACACTTACCCTAACTGTAACCCTAAACCTAACCCTATCCCTAACCCTAAACATAACCCTAACAATAACACCTAACCTTAACCATAACCCTAACCCTAACACATACCCTTACCTAACCCTAACCCTAACCCTAACCCTAACCGTAAACCTAACCCTAACCCTTAAACTTACCCTTACCCTAACCCTAACCCTAAACCTAACCCTAACCCTTATCCTTACCCTAAACCTAACCCTAACCTTAACCCTAACCCTAACCTTAACATAACCCTAACCCTAATAGTAAACTTTACCCTTACCCTAACCCTAAACCTAATTCTAACCCAAACCCAAACACTAACACTAACATTAACACTTACCCTAACCCTAACCCTAACCCTAAAACTAACCCTTACACTTAACCTAACCCGAACCCTAAACCTAACACTAACCCTAACCCTATCCCTTAACATTACCCTAACCCCAACCCTAACCCTAACTCTAACCCTAACCCTAAGCCCTAACCCTAACCCTAACCCTAACCCTTACACTTCTTCTAACCCTAACCCTAACCCTAAACCTAACCCTTACCCTAACCCTAACCCTAAACATATCCCTAACCCTAACCTAACCTTAACCCTAACCCTAAGCCTATCTCTAACCCTTACCCTGACCCTAACCCTAAACCTAACACTAACCCTAACCCTTACCCTAACCCTAACCCTAACCCTAACCCTAACCCTAACCCTAACCTTTACCCTTATCCTAACACTAACCCTAACCCTAACACTTACCCTTACCCTAACCCTAAACCTAACCCTACACCTAAAACTTACCCTAACCATAACCCTAGCCCTAACCCTAACCCTTACCCTTACCTTAACCCTAAACCTAACCCTATCCCTTACCCTTACCCTAACGGTGACCCTAACCCTAACCCAAACCTAACCCTAACCCTAACACTTACCCTTACACTAATCCTAACCCTAAACCTAAACCTAACCCTTAACATAACCATAACACTAACCCTAACCCTAACCCTTACCCTTACCTTAACCCTAACCCTAACCTAATCCCTTACCCTTACCCTAAAGCTAACCCTAACCCTAACCTTAACCCTAACCCTAAACCTAACCGTAACCCTAAACATAACCCTAACCCTAAGCCTAACCCTAACACTTACCCTAAACCTAAACCTAATCCTTACCCTAATCCTAACCCTAACCCTAATCCTAACCGTAACCCTAAAACGAACCCTAACCCTAACCCTAACCCTAACCCTAATCCTAACCCTCACCCTTACCCCAACCCTAACCCTAACCTTAACCCCAACCCTAAACCTAACACTAACCCTAACCCTAACCCTTAAACTTACCCTAAGCCTAATCCTAAACCTAACCCCTAACACTAACCTTAACCTAACCATAACACTAACCATAAACTTTACCCTTACCCTAACCCTAAACCTAACTCTTACCCTAACCCAAACCCTAACACTAACCCTAACGCTTACCCTAACCCTAACCCTAAACCTAACCCTTACCCTAACCCTAACCCTAACCCTAACCCTCACCCTAACCTTAACCCTAACCCTATCCCTAACCCTTACCATTACCCTAACCCTAACCCTAACCCTAACCCTAACCCTAACCCTAACCCTTACACTTTTCCTAACCCTAACCCTAACCCTAACTCTAACCCTTACCCTTACCCTAACCCTAAACCTAAACCTATCCCTAACCCTAACCCTAACCTTAACCCTAACCCTAACCCTATCCCTAACCATTACCCTGAACCTAACCCTAAATCTAACACTAACCCTAACCCTAAACCTAACCCTTACCCTTACCCTAACACTCACCCTAAACCTAACCCTAACCCCAACCCTAACCCCTAACCCTAACCCTAAAACTAACCCTAAGCATTAGCCTTATCCTAACACTAACCCTAACCCTAACCCTAACTCTTACCCTTACCCTAACCCTAAGGCAAACCCTAACCCTAACCCTTACCCTAACCCTAACCCTAAAACTAACCCTAACCTTTACCCTTATCCTAACCCTAACCCTAACCCTAAACCTAACCCTAACACTTACCCTTACCCTTAAACCTAAACCTAACCCTAACCCTACACCTAACCCTTACCCTAACCATAAACCTAACCCTAAACCTAACCCTTACCCTTACCTTAACCCTACACCTAACCCTATCCCTTACCCTTACCCTAACGCTAACCCTAACCCAAACCTTAACAATAACCCTAAACCTAACCGTAACCTTAAATATAACCCTAACCCTAAGCCTAACCCTAACCCTTACCCTAAACCTAAACCTAATCCTTACCCTAACCCTAACCCTAACCCTAATCCTAACCATAACCCTAAAACGAAGCCTAACCCTAACCCTAACCCTAACACTCACCCTTACCCCAACCCTAACCCTAACCTTAACCCCAACCCTTGACCTAACCTTAACCCTAACCCTTACCCTAACCCTAACCCTAACCCTAACCACTAACCCTAACCCTTAACATAACCTAACCCTAACCATAACCCTTACCCTTACCCTACCCCTACACCTAACTCTAACTCTAACCCAAACCTTAACACTAACCTAACCCTTACCCTAACCCTAACCCTAACCCTTACCCTAACACTTCCCCATACCCTAACACGAACCCTAACCCTAACCCTAACCCTAACCTTAACCCTAACCCTAACCCTAACATTTCCCCATACCCTAACACGAACACTAACCCTAAACCTAACCCTAAACCTAACCCTTACCATTACCCTAACCCTAACCCAAAACCTAACCCTAACCCTAAACCTAAACCTAACCCTAACCCTAAACCTTACCCTTATCCTAACACTAACCCTAACCCTAACCCTAACACTTACACTTATCCTAACCCTAAACTTAATCCTAACCCTAACCCTTACCATAACCTTAACTCTAAACCTAACCCTAACCCTTACCCTTATTCTAACACTAACCCTAACCCTAACCCTAACCCTAACCCTAATCCTAACCATAACCGTAAAACTAACCCTAACTCTAACCATAAACCTAACCCTAACCCTAATCCTAACCCTGACCCTTACCCTTACCCTAACCCTAACCTGAACCCCAACCCTAAACCTGACACTAACCCTAACCCTAACCCTTAAACTTACCCTAACCCTAATCCTAAACCTAACCCCTAACCCTAACCTTAACCCAACCCTAACCATAAACTTTACCCTTACCCTAACCCTAAATCTAATTCTAACCCTAACCCAAACCCTAACAGTAACCCTAACACTCACCCTAAACCTAACCCTAACCCTTACCCTAACCGTAACCCTAACCCTAACCATAACCTTAACCCTAACCCTAAACCTAACCCTTACACTTAAACTAACCCGAACCCTAAACCTAACACTAACCCTAACCCTATCCCTTACCATTACCCTAACCTCAACCCAAACCCTAAGTCTAACCCTAACCCTAACCCTAAGCCCTAACCCTAACGCTAAACCTAACCCTAACACTTTTCCTAACCCTAAACCTAACCCTAACCATTACCCTTACCCTAACCCTAACCCTAACCCTAAACATATCCCTAACCCTAACCCTATCCTTAACCCTAACCCTAACCTATCTCTAACCCTTACCCTGACCCTAACCCTAAATAAAACACTAACCCTAAACCTAACCCTAACCCTTACCCTTACCCTAACACTAAACCTAAACCTAATCCTAACCCTATCCCTAACCCTTACCATGACCCTAACACTAAACCTAACACTAACCCTAACCCTAAACCTAACCCTTACCCTCACCCTAACACTAACCCTAAACCTAACCCTAACCCCAACCCTAACCCCTAACCCTAACCCTAACCCTAACCCTAACCCAAACCCTAACACTAACCCTAACCCTTATCCTAACCCTAACCCTAACCCTAACCCTCACCCTAACCTTAAACCTAACCCTAAACCTAACCCTTACACTTAACCTAACCCGAACCCTAAACCTAACACCTACCCTAACCCTAACCCTTACCATTACCCTAACCACAACCCTAACCCTAACACTAACCCCTAACCCTAACCCTAACCCTAACCCTTACCCTTAGGTTAACCCTAACCCTAAACCTATGCCTAACCCTAACCCTAACCTTAAACCTAACCCTAACCCTATCCCTGACCCTTACCCTATCCCTAACCCTAAACCTAACACTAACCCTAATCCTAACCCTAACCCTTACCCTCACCCTAACACTAACCCTAAACCTAACCCTAACCCCAACCGTAACCCCTAACCCAAACCTTAACACTAACCCTAAGCCTTACCCTTATCCTAACACTAACACTAAACCTAACCCTAACACTTACCCTTACCCTAACCCTAAACCTAAACCTAACCCTAACCCTTACCCTAACCCTAACCCTAACCCTAACCCTAACCTTTACCCTTATCCTAACACTAACCCTCACCCTAAACCTAACCCTAACACTTACCCTTACACTAACCTAAACCTAACCCTAAACCTAACGCTTACCCTAACCATAACCCTAACCCTAACCCTAACCCTTACCCTTACCTTACCCCTAACCCTAACCCTATCCCTTACCCTTACCCTAACGCTGACCCTAACCCTAACCTAACCCTAACCCTAACCCTAACCCTAACACATACCCTTACACTAACCCTTACCCTAACCCTAACCCTAACCCAAATCATAACCCTAACCCTAACCCTAATCCTAACCCTAAACCCTTACCCTTACCCTATCCCTAACCCTAAACTTAACCCCAACCCTAAACCTAACGTTAACCCTAACCATAAACCTAACCCTAACCCTTACCTACCCCTAACCCTTACCCTTATCCTAATCCTAACCCTAAACTTAACCCCAACCCTAAACCTAACGCTAACCCTAACCCTAAACCTAACCGTAACCCTAACCTTACCCTTACCCAAAACCTAAACCTAACACTTACCCTAAACCTAACCCTAAACCTAACACTTACCCTTACCCTAACCCTAACCCTAACCTTAACCCCAAACCTAAACCTAAACCTAACCCTTACCCTAACACTTACCCTAACCCTAACCCTAAGCCTAACACTTACCCTTACCTTAACCCTAACCCTAACCTTAACCCCAAACCTAAACCTAAACCTAACCCTTACCCTAATACTTACCCTAATCCTAACCCTAACCCTTACCCTAACACTTCCCATACCCTAACACGAACCCTAACCCTAACCTTAACCCTAACCCTAACACTTCCCCATACCCTAACACGAACCCTAACCCTAAACCTATCCCTAACCCTAACCCTAGCCCTAACCCTTACCCTTATCATAAACCTAACCCTAAACCTAACCCTAACCCTAACCTTAAAGCTAACCCTAACACTATCCCTAACCGTAACCCTAACTCTTACCCTTATGCTAACACTAACCCTATCCCTAACACTAACACTTACCCTTACCCTAAGACAAAACCTAAACCTAACACTAACCCTTACCCTAACACTTACCCTAACCCTAACCATAAGCCTAACACTTACCCTTACCCTAACACTAACCCTAACCCTAACCCTAACCCTAACCCTTACCCTAACCATAACCCTAATCCTAAACCTAACCCTTACCCTTACCTTAACCGTAATCCTAACCCTAACCCTAACCCTAAAACTAACCCTAACCCTTAACCTTACCCTTACCCTAACCTTAACCCTAAACCTAACCCTAACCCTTACCCTTACCCTAACCCTAACCCTAACCTTAACCCTAACCCTAACCCAAACACTAACCCTAACCTTAACCCTAACCCTTATCCATACCCTAACCCTAACCAGAACCTTAAACCTAAACCTAACCCAAACCCTAAACCTAACCCTTACCCTTAACCTAACCCTAACTCTAAACCTAACCGTAACCCTTACCATTACCCTAACCCTAACCCTAATCCTAACTCTCACCCTAACCTTAACCCTAACCCTTCCCTTACCCAAACCATAACCCTAACCCTTACCGTAAACCTAAACCTAAACCTAACCCTAACCCTTACCCTAACCCTATCCCTCCGCTAACCCTAACCCTAACCATTAACGATACCCTAACCCTAACCCTCATCTTAACCCTAAATCTAACCCTAATCCTAACCCTTACCCGTACCCTAACCCAAAATCTAACCTTAACCCTTACCCTTACCCTCACCCTAACCCTAACCTTAATGCTAACCATAACTCTAACCCTTAACCTAACCCTAACCCTAACCCTAAACCTTACCCTAACCCTAACACTAACCCTAACCCTTACCCTTTTCCTAAACCTAACACTAACCCTAACCCTTACACTTACCCTAACCCTAACCCTAAACCTAACCCTAACCCAAACCCTAACCCCAACCCTAACCCTAACCTTACCCTAACCCTATCCCTAAACCTAACCATTACCCTTTCACTAACCCTAACCCTGAACCTAACAATAACCCTAACCCTAACACTTACCCTTACCCTACCCCTAAACCTAAACCTACCCCTAAACCTAACACTAATCCTAACCCCGATCCCTAACCCTAACCGTAACCCTAACACTTAACCTTACCCTAACCATAATCCTCACCCTTACCCTTAACCTACCCTAACCGTAACCTTAACCCCAACCATAAACCTAACCCTAACCTTACCCTAACACTTACCCTAACCCTAACCCTAACCCTAACACTTAACCTAACCCTAACCCTAGCCCTAAGCCTAACCCTTACCCTAACCCTAACCCTAACCCTAACACTTACCCTTACCCTACCCTAACCCTATCCCTAAACCTAACCCTAACCCTAACCTTAACCCTAACCCTAACCCTAACCCTTATCATTACCCTAACCCTAACCCTAAACCTAAACATAACCCTAATCCCTAACCCTAACTCTAACCCTTACCCTAACCCTTACCCTTATCCTAACCCTAAACCTAACCCTAACCCTAATCCTAACACTTACCCTTACCCTAAACCTAACCCTTATCCTAACCCTAAGCTTAACCCTAAACCTAACCCTTACCCTTATCCTAACACTAACCCTAAGCCTAAACCTTACCCTAAACCTAACCCTAACCCTAACACTTACCCTTACCCTACCCTAACCCTAACCGCTAACCCTAACCCTTAACCTAACCCTATTCCTAACCATAACCCTTACCTTTACCCTAACCTTAAACCTAACTCTAACCCTAACCTTTACCCTCACCCTAACTCTAACCCAAACCCTAACCCTAATCCTAACACTTACCCTTACCCTAAACCTAACCCTAAACCTAATCCTTACCCTAATCCTAACCCTAACCCTTACCCTAACCCTAATCCTAACCCTAACCCTAACCCTAACCCTTACCCTAACCCTAAACCTAAACCTGACCATAACCCTAACTCTAACCCTTACCTTTACCATAACCCTAAACCTATGCGTAACCCTAACTCTTACTCTTACCCTTACCCTCAACCTAACCCTAAACTTAAACCTGACCCTAACCCTAACCCTAACCTTAACCCTAAACGCTTATCCTTACCCTAACCCTAAACCTAACCCTAAACCTAACCCTAACCCTAACCTTAACCCTAACCCTTTCCATTACCCTAAACCTAATCCTAAACCGAACCCCAAACCTAAACCTACCACTTACCATTACTCTAACCATAACCCTAAAACTAACCCTAACCCTTACCCTTACCATAATTCTAACCCTAACCCTAACCCTAACCCTTAACCTTACCCTAACCCTAACCATAAACCGAACATTAACCCTAACCCTAACCCTTATCCTTACCCTAACCCTATACCTAAAACTAACCCTAACCCTAACCCCTACCCCTAACCTTAACCTTAACCTTACCCTACCCTAACCCTAACCCTAACCCTAACACTTACCCTAACGCTAACCCTAACCCTAACCCTAACCCTAATCCTAACCCTAACACTTACCCTAACACTTTCCCTAACCCTAACCCTAAACCTAACCCTAACACTTACCCTTACCCTAATCCTAACCCTAACCCTAAACCTTACCCTAACCCTAACTCTAACCTTAACACTTACAATTACCCGAACCATAACCCTAACCCTAACCCTTACACTAACCCTAACCCTAACACTTACCCTAACCATAACCCTAACCCTAACCCTTACCCTAACCCTAACCCTAACCCAAACCCTTACCCTTACCCTAATCCTAACCCTAACCCTAACCCTAACCCCTAACCCTAACCCTTAACATAACCCTAACCCTAACCCTAACCCTAACCCTTACCCTTACCCTAACCCTAAACCTAACCCTAACCCTAACCCTTACCCTAAACCTAACCCTAACCCTAACCTTAAACCTAACGATAACCATAAACCCAAACCTAACCCTTACCCTTACCCTAACCCTATCCCTAAACCTAAATCTAACCCTAAAGCTTAACATAACCCTTACCCTAACCCTAACCCTTTCCCTAACCCTAACCCTAAACCTTACCCTTGTCCTAACCCTAACCTTAACCCTAACCCTTACCCTTACCCTAACCCTAACACTAACCCTTACCCTTACCCTAACCCTAACCTTAAACCTAACCCTAACCCTAACCCTTACCTTTACCGTAACCCTAAACCTAAACATAACCTTATCCCTTACTCTTAAGCTTACCCTCACCCTAACCCTAAACTTAAACTTAACCCTAAACCTAACTCTAACCCTAACCTTAACCCTAAACCCTTATCCTTACCCTAACCCTAACCCTAAAGCTAAACCTAATCCTAACCCTAAACTTAACCCTAACCCTTTCCCTTACCCTAACCCTAAACTTAAACCCTAACCCTAACCCTAACACTAAACCTAACACTTAACCTTACCCTAACCCTAACCCTAAACCTAACCCTAACACTTACCCTTACCATAATTCTAACCCTAACCCTAACCCTAACCCTTACCCTAACCATTAACCCTAACCCTAACCCTAACCCTAACCCTAACCCTGACCCTCTACTTAACCCCAACCCTAAACCTAACCTAACCCTAACCCTTAAACTTACACTTACCCTAACCCTAACCCTAACCCTAACCCTAAAACTTACCCAAACCCTAACAATAACCCTAACCCTTACCCTAACCCTAACACTAACCCTAACACTTACCTAACCCTAACCCTAACCCTAACCCTTACCCTAACCCTAACCCTAACCCTTACCCTAATCCTAACCCTAACCCTAACCCCTAACCCTAACCCTAACCCTAACCCTAACCCCTAACCTAACCCTAACCGTAACCCTAACCCTTACCTTTACCCTAACCCTAAACCTAACTCTAAACCTAACCCTAACCCTAACCCTAACCATTACCGTCACCCTAACCCGAACCCTATCCCTAACCCTAACCTTAACCCTAACCCTAACCCTAACCCTTACCTGTACCCTAACCCTTACCCTAAAACTAACCTAACCCTAACCTTAACCCTAACCCTAATCCTAACCCTTACCCTTACCCTAAATCTAACCCTAACCTAAACCTAACACTAACCCTAACCCTAAACCTAAACCTAACCCTTACCCTTACCCTAACCCTAACCCTAAACCTAACACTAACCCTAACCCTAACCTTAACCCCAACTCTAACCTAACCCTAACCCTTACCCTAACCCTTACCCTTGCTCAAACCCTAACACTAAACCTAAACCTAACCGTAACCTAACCCTAAACCTTACCCTAACCCTAACCCTAATACTAACCCTAACCCTTACCCTAACCCTAACCCTAACCCTTATCCTTACCCTTACCCTAACCAAAACCCTAAACCTAACTCTAACCCTTAACCTTACCCGAACACTAACTCTAACGTTAACCCTAACCCTAACACTAACCCAGCCCTAACCTTAAACCTAACCTTTATCCTTACCCTATCCCTAACCCTAACCCTAACCCTAAACCTAAGCCTTACCCATACCCTAACTGTAACCCTAAACCTAATCGTAACCTTACCCTTACTGTAACCCTAACCCTAATCCTAACTCTAACCCTAACCCTAACCCTTACCCTTACCCTAATCCTGACCCTAACCCTAAACCTAAACGTAACACAAACCCTAACCCTAACCCTTACTCTAACCCTAACCCTGGCCCTAACACTAACCCTAACCATTACCCTTACACTAACCCTAACCCTAAACTTAAACCTAACTCTAACCCTAACCTTTACCCTTACCCTAACCCAAACTCTAACCCTAACCCTTACCCTTACCCTAACCCTAATCCTAACCTTAATGCTAACCCTAACCCTAACCCTTACAATAACCCTGAACCTAACCCTAATCCTTACCCTAGCCCTAACCCTAACGCTAACTCTTACCCTTTCCCTAACCTTAACACTAACTCTAACACTTAACCTTACCCTAAACCTAACCCTAACCCTAAACCTAACCCTAACCCTAACACTTAACCCTAACACTAACACTAACCCTAATACTTACCCTTACCCTAACCCTAACCCTAAACCTTACCCTTACCCTAACCCTAACCCTAAACCTAACCCTAACTCTAACCGTAAACCTAACCTCAACCCTAACACTAACACTAACACTTACCCTAAACCTAAACCTAACCCTAACCCTAACCCTTACCCTTACCCGAAATTAAACCTAACCTTAACCCCAACCCTACAGCTAACCCTAACCCTAACACTTACCCTAACACTAACCCTAACCCTAACCATAACCATAACACTTATCCTTACCCTAACCCTAACCCTAACCCTAACCCTAACCTAAACCTTACACTAACCCTAACCCCAACCTAACACTTACCCTTACCCTAACCCTAACCCTAACCCTTACCCTAACCCTAACCCTAACCATAACCCCTAACACTAACCCTTATCCTAACCCTAACCCTAAGCCTAACCCTAATCCTTTCCCTTACCTAACTCTAAACCTAACTCTAACCATAACCCTAACCTAACCCTAACCTAACCCTTACCCTTAACCTAACCCTAACCCTAAGCCTAACCCTAACCCTTACCCTTACACTAACCCTAAACCTAACTCTAACCCTAAACCTCACCCTAACAATAACCCTTACCCTTACCCTTACCCTAAACCTAACCCTAAACCTAACCCTAACTCTAACCCCTAAACCTAACCCTAACCCTAACACTAAAACTAACACTTACCCTAAACCTAAACCTAACCCTAACCCTAACCCTTACCCTTACCCGAAAATAAACCTAACCTTAACCCCAACCCTACACCTAACCCTAACCCTAACCCTTACCCTAACACTAAACCTAACCCTAACCCTAACCATAACACTTACCCTTACCCTAACCCTAACCTAACCCTTACCCTAACCCTAACCCTAACTCTAACCCTAACACTTACCCTTACCCTAAACCTAACTCTAACCCTAACCCCTAAGCCTAACCCTTAACCTAACCCTAAACCTAAATCTAACCCTTACCCTTACCCTAACCCTAAACCTAACTCTAACCCTAAGCCAAATCTGAACCCTTACACTAATCCTAACCCTAACCCTTACCCTAACCCTAATACTAACCCTAATGTTAAACCTAACCCTATCCCTAAACATAACCCTAACCCTTACCCTTACCCTTATCCTAACCCTAAACCTAACCCTAACCTTAACCCTAACTCTAAACTTAACCCTATCCCTAACCCTAACCCTCCACATTGCGCTAACCCTAACCCTAAACCTATCACTAACCCTAACCCTAACCCTAACACTTACCCATACCCTATACCTAACCCAAAACCTAACCCTAATCCTAACCCTAACCATAACCTCTAACCATAACCCTAACGCTAACCCTAACCCTAACCCTAATCCTAACCCTAACACATACCCTTAACCTAACCCTAACCCTAACCTTAACTGTAACCCTAAACCTAACCCTAACCCTAAAACTAACCCTAACCCCTACCCTAACCCTAACCCTATCCCTAACCCTTACCCTTACCCTAACCCTAACCATAACCTTAACGCAACCCTACACCTAACCCTAACCCTAACCCTTACCCTTACGCTAACCCTAGAGCTAAACCTAACCCTAACCCTGACCCTAACCCTTACCTAACCCTAACGCTAATCCTAACCCTAACCCTTACCCTTACCGTACCCAAACCCTAAACCTAACCCTAATTCTAACCCTAACCCTAAACCTAAACCTAACCCTTACCCTTAACCTAACCCTAACCCTAACCCTAAACCTAACCCTAAACCTAAACCTAACCCTTACCCTTACCCTAACCCTAACCCTAACCCATAAACCAACCCTAATCCTAACCCTAACCCTAACTCTTACCCTTACCCTAACCCTAACCCTAACCCTTACCCTTACCCTAACCCTAACCTAACCCTTACCCTTACCCTAACCCTAAACCTAAACCTAAACCTAACTCTAACCCTAAACCTAACCCTTACCTTTACCGTAACCCTAAACCTAAACGTAACCCTAACCCTTACTCTTACCCTTAACCTCACCCTAAACCTAAACTTAAACCTAACCCTAACCCTAACCTTAAGCCTAAACCCTTATCCTTACCCTAACCCTAACCCTAACCCTAAACTTAACCCTAACCTTAAACTTAACCCTAACCCTTTCCCTTACCCTAACCCTAACCCTAACCCTAAACCTAACACTTACCCTTACCCTAACCCTAACCCTAAACCTAATCCTAATCCTTACCCTTACCATAATTCTAACCCTAACACTTACCCTGTCCCTAACCCTAAACCTAACACTTACCCTTACCCTAACCCTAACCCTAACTCTAAACCTAACCCTAACCCTAACCCTAACACTTACCCTAAACTTAACCCTAACCATTACCCTTATCCTAAACCTGACCCTAAACTTAACTCCAACCTTAAACCTAATCCTAACCCCAACTCTTACCCTAACACTTACCCTAACCCTAACCCTAACACTAACACTTACCCTTACACTAACCCTAACTCTAAAGCTTACCCTAACCCTAACCCTAACCTTAACACTTACTCTTACCCTAACCCTATCCCTAACCTTAATCCAACCCTAACCCTAACCCTAACCCTTACCCTCTCGCTAACCCTAACCCTAATCCTTACCCTAACCCTAACCCTACCCATAACCCTTACCCTTTCCCTAACCCTAACCCTAAACCTAACCCTTACCCTTACCCTAACCCTAAACCTGACCCTAACCCAAACCCTAACCCTAACCTTAACCCAACCCTAACCCTAACCCTAACATTACCCTTACCCTAAACCTAACCCTAAACCTTACCCTAACACTAACCCTAACCATAATCCTTACCGTAACCCTAACCATAAACCTACTCCTAACCCTTACCCTTTCCCTAAACCTAACAATAAACTTAAACATAACCCTAACCCTCACCCTTACCCCAACCCTAAACCTAAACCTAACCCTAACCCTAACCCTAACTCTAAACTTAACCCTATCCCTAACCATAACCCTCCCCCTTACCATTACCCTAACCCTAAACCTAACCCTAAACCTAACCCTAACCCTAACACTGACCTTAAACCTAACCCAAACCATAACCCTAACCCTAACCCGTACCCTAACCCTAACACTAACACTAAACCTAAACCTAACCCTTACCTTAACCCTAACCCTTACCCTAACCCTAACCCTAACCCTTACCCTAATCCTAACCCTAACACTAATCCTAACCCCTAACCCTAACCCTTAACATAACCCTAACCCTAACCCTAACCCTTACCCTTACCCTAAACCTAAACCTAACTCTAACCCTAACCCAAACCCTAAACCTTACCCTAACCCTAACCCTAACCCTTACATTAACCCTAACCCTAACCCTAATCTTAAACCTAACCCTAACCCTAAACATAACCCTAACCATCACCCTTACCCTGACCCTAACCCTAAACCTAACCCTAACCCTAACTCTAAACTTAACCCTATCCCTAACCATAACCCTCCCCCTTACCCTAACCCTAACCCTAAACCTATCAATAAACCTAACTCTAACCCTTACCCTTACCCTAAACCTAACACTAAACCTAATGTTAAACCTAACCCTAACCCTAACAACTAAACCTAACCCTAACCCTAACCCTAATCCTTACCCTTATCCTAACCCTAACACTAACCCTAACACTTACCCTTACCCTAAACCCTACACTATCCCTAACCCTAACCCTAACCCTAACCCTAAAACTTACCCTTACCCTAAACCTAACCCTAACCCTTACCCTAAACCTAACCCTAACCCTAACCCTTACCCTTATCTTAACCCTAACACTAAACCTAACCCTTACCTCTACCCTAACGCTAACCCTAACCCTAGCCCTAACCCTAACACATACCCTTACCCTAACCCTAACCCTAACCTTAACCGTAACCCTAAACCTAACCCTAACCCTAATCCTAAACTATACCCTAACCCTAACCCTAACCCTAACCCTTACCCTTACCCTTACCCTAACCCTAACGCTAACCTAAACGCAACCCTCAACCTAACCCTAACCCTAACCCTTACACTTACCCTAACCCTAGCGCTAACCCTAACCCTAACCCTAATCCTAACCCTTACCCTAACCCTAACCCTAATCCTAACCCTAAACCTTACCCTTACCCTAACCCTAACCCTAACCCTAACCCTAAACCTAACCCTAAACCTAAACCTAACCCTTACCCTTACCCTAACCATAACGCTAACCCATACCCTCACCCTAACCCTAAACCTAACCCTAACCCTTACCCTTACCCTAACCCTAACCCTAACCCTTACTGTTACCCTAAAACTAACCCTAACCCTAACCCTTACCCTTACAATAACGCTAACCCTAACCCTAACCCTAACCCTAATACATACCCTTACCCTAACCCTAACCCTAACCTTAACCCAACCCTAAACCTAACTCTAATCCTAACCCTAACCCTAACCCTTATCCTTACCCTAAAACTAACCCTAACCCTAACCCTAACACTTACCCTTACCCTAATCCTAACCCTAACCCTAAACCTTACCATAACCCTAACCCTAACCTTAACACTTAAAATTACCCTAACCCTAACCCTAACCCTAACCCTAACCCTAACACTTACCCTAACCATAACCCTAACCCTAACCCTTACCCTAACCCTTACCCTAACCTTAACCCTAACCCTAACCCTAACCGTAACCCTTACCCTTATAATAACGCTAACCCTAACCCTAACCCTAACCCTAACACATACCCTTACCCTAACCATAACCCTAACCTTAAGCCAACCCTAAACCTAACCCTAATCCTAACCCTAACCCTTACCCTTAACTTAACCCTAGCCCTAAACCTTACCCTAACCCTAACCCTAACCCTTACCCTAACCCTAACCGTAACTGAACCCTAACCCTTACCCTTACCCTAACCCTAACCGTAACTGAACCCTAACCCTTACCCTTACCCTAACCCTAACCCTAACCCTAACCCTAACCTTAACCCTAACCCTTATCCTTACCCTAGCCCTAACCCGAAACCTAACCCAGACCATAAACCTAACCGTTACCCTTACCCTAACCCTAACTCTAAACCTAACCCTAACCCTTACCCTAACCCTAACCCTAACCCTAACCCTTACCCTAACCCTAACCCTAACCCTAACCCTTACCCTTACCCTAACCCTAAACCTAACCCTTACCCTAACATTTATCCTAACACTAACCCTAACCCTAACCCTAACCCTACCCCTAACCCTTACCCTTTCCCTAACCCTAACCCTAAACCTAACCCTTACCCTTAACCCAACCCTAAACCTAACCCTAAACCTAACCCTAACCCTAACACTAACCCTAACCTTAACCCAACCCTAACCCTAACCCTAACCCTTACTCTTACCCTAACCATAACTCTAACCTTAACCCAACCCTAACACTAACCCTAACCCTTACCCTCACACTAAACCTAACCCTAATCCTTACCCTAACCCTAACCCTAACCCTAATACTAAAACTAAGCCTAACCCTAACGCTAACCCTAACCTCTACCCCTAACCCTTACCTTACCCTAACCCTAACCCTAACCCTAACACTAACACTTACCCTAACCCTAACCCTAACCATTAACCTAAGACTTACCCTAAACCTGAAACTAACCCTAACACTAACACTAACCCTTACCCTTACCCTAACCCTAACCCTAAACCTAACCCTAACCATAAACCGAACAATAACCCTAACCCTAACCCTTATCCTTACCCTAACCCTATACTTAAAACTAACCCTAACCCTAACCCCTACCCCTAACCTTAACCCTTAACCTTACCCTACACCTAACCCTAACCCTAACCCTTACCCTTACCCTAACCCTGGAGCTAAACCTAACCCTAATCCTGAACCTAACCCTTAACCTAACCCTAACGCTAATCCTAACCCTAACCCTTACCCTTCCCGTACCCTAACCCTAAACCTAACCCTAATTCTAACCCTAACGCTAAACCTAAACCTAACCCTTACCCTTAACCTAACCCTAACCCTAACCCTAAACCTAACCCTAAACATAAACCTAATCCTTACCCTTGCCCAAACCCTAACCCTAACCCTAACCCATAAACCAACCCTAATCCTAACCCTAACCCTAACCTTAACACTTACAATTACCCTAATCCTAACCCTAACCCTAACCCTTACCCTAACCCTAACCCTAACCCTAGCACTTACCTTAACCATAACCCTAACCCTAACCCTTACCCTAACCCTTACCCTAACCTTAACCCTAACCCTAACCCTAACCCTTACCCTTATAATAACGCTAACCCTAACCCTAACCCTAACCCTAACACATACCCTTACCCTAACCATAACCCTAACCTTAACCCAACCCTAAACCTAACCCTAATCCTAACCCTAACCCTTACCCTTAACTTAACCCTAGCCCTAAACCCTACCATAACCCTAACCCTAACCCTTACCCTAACCCTAACCCTAACTGAACCCTAACCCTTACCCTTACCCTAACCCTAACCCTAACCGTAACCCTAAACCTAACCCTAACCCTAACCTTAACGCTAACCCTTATCCTTACCCTAGCCCTAACCAGAAACCTAACCCAGACCATAAACCTAACCGTTGCCCTTACCCTAACCCTAACTCTAAACCTAACCCTAACCCTTACCCTAACCCTAACCCTAACCCTAACCCTTACCCTAACCCTAACCCTAACCCTAACCCTAACCCTTACCCTTACCCTAACCCTAAACCTAACCCTTACCCTAACATTTATCCTAACACTAACCCTAACCCTAACCCTAACCCTAACCCTACCCCTAACCCTTACCCTTTCCCTAACCCTAACCCTAAACCTAACCCTTACCCTTAACCCAACCCTAAACCTAACCCTAAACCTAACCCTAACCCTAACACTATCCCTAACCTTAACCCAACCCTAACCCTAACCCTAACCCTTACTCTTACCCAAACCATAACTCTAACCTTAACCCAACCCTAACACTAACCCTAACCCTTACCCTCACACTAACCCTAACCCTAATCCTTACCCTAACCCTAACCCTAACCCTAATACTAAAACTAAGCCTAACCCTAACCCTAACCCTAACCTCTACCCCTAACCCTTACCTTACCCTAACCCTAACCCTAACACTAACACTAACACTTACCCTAACCCTAACCCTAACCATTAACCTAAGACTTACCCTAAACCTGAAACTAACCCTAACACTAACACTAACCCTTACCCTTACCCTAACCCTAACCCTAAACCTAACCCTAACCATAAACCGAACAATAACCCTAACCCTAACCCTTATCCTTACCCTAACCCTATACATAAAACTAACCCTAACCCTAACCCCTACCCCTAACCTTAACCCTTAACCTTACCCTACACCTAACCCTAACCCTAACCCTTACCCTTACCCTAACCCTGGAGCTAAACCTAACCCTAATCCTGAACCTAACCCTTACCCTAACCCTAACGCTAATCCTAAGCCTATCCCTTACCCTTCCTGTACCCTAACCCTAAACCTAACCCTAATTCTAACCCTAACGCTAAACCTAAACCTAACCCTTACCCTTAACCTAACCCTAACCCTAACCCTAAACCTAACCCTAAACATAAACCTAATCCTTACCCTTACCCAAACACTAACCCTAACCCTAACCCATAAACCAAACCTAATCCTAACCCTAACCCTAACCCTTACCCTTACCCTAACCCTAACCCTAACCCTTACCCTTACCCTAACCCTAACCTAACCCTTACCCTTACCCTAACCCTAAACCTAAACCTAAACCTAACCCTAACCCTAAACCTAACCCTTACCTTTACCGTAACCCTAAACCTAAATGTAACCCTAACACTTACTCTTACCCTTAACCTCACCCTAAACCTAAACATAAACCTAACCCTAACCCTAACCTTAAGCCTAAACCCTTATCCTTACCCTAACCCTAACCCTAACCCTAAACTTAACCCTAACCTTAAACTTAACCCTAACCCTTTCCCTTACCCTAACCCTAACCCTAACCCTAAACCTAACCCTTACCCTTACCCTAACCCTAACACTAAACCTAACCCTAACCATAAACCGAACATTAACCCTAACCCTAACCCTTATCCTTACCCTAACCCTATACCTAAAACTAACCCTAACCCTAACCCCTACCCCTAACCTTAACCCTTAACCTTACCCTACCCTAACCCTAACCCTAACCCTAACACTTACCCTAACGCTAACCCTAAACCTAACCCTAACCCTAATCCTAACCCTAACACTTACCCTAACACTTTCCCTAACCCTAACCCTAAACCTAACCCTAACACTTACCCTTACCCTAATCCTAACCCTAACCCTAAACCTTACCCTAACCCTAACTCTAACCTTAACACTTACAATTACCCGAACCATAACCCTAACCCTAACCCTTACACTAACCCTAACCCTAACACTTACCCTAACCATAACCCTAACCCTAACCCTTACCCTAACCCTAACCCTAACCCAAACCCTTACCCTTACCCTAATCCTAACCCTAACCCTAACCCTAACCCCTAACCCTAACCCTTAACATAACCCTAACCCTAACCCTAACCCTAACCCTTACCCTTACCCTAACCCTAAACCTAACTCTAACCCTAACCCTAACCCTAACCCTTAACCTAACCCTAACCCTAACCCTTACCCTAAACCTAACCCTAACCCTAACCTTAAACCTAACGATAACCATAAACCCAAACCTAACCCTTACCCTTACCCTAACCCTATCCCTAAACCTAAATCTAACCCTAAAGCTTAACATAACCCTTACCCTAACCCTAACCCTTTCCCTAACCCTAACCCTAAACCTTACCCTTGTCCTAACCCTAACCTTAACCCTAACCCTTACCCTTACCCTAACCCTAACACTAACCCTTACCCTTACCCTAACTCTAACCTTAAACCTAACCCTAACCCTAACCCTAACCCTTACCTTTACCGTAACCCTAAACCTAAACATAACCTTATCCCTTACTCTTAAGCTTACCCTCACCCTAACCCTAAACTTAAACTTAACCCTAAACCTAACTCTAACCCTAACCTTAACCCTAAACCCTTATCCTTACCCTAACCCTAACCCTAAAGCTAAACCTAATCCTAAACCTAAACTTAACACTAACCCTTTCCCTTACCCTAACCCTAAACTTAAACCCTAACCCTAACCCTAACACTAAACCTAACACTTAACCTTACCCTAACCCTAACCCTAAACCTAACCCTAACACTTACCCTTACCATAATTCTAACCCTAACCCTAACCCTAACCCTTACCCTAACCATTAACCCTAACCCTAACCCTAACCCTAACCCTAACCCTAACCCTGACCCTCTACTTAACCCCAACCCTAAACCTAACCTAACCCTAACCCTTAAACTTACACTTACCCTAACCCTAACCCTAACCCTAACCCTAAAACTTACCCAAACCCTAACAATAACCCTAACCCTTACCCTAACCCTAACACTAACCCTAACACTTACCTAACCCTAACCCTAACCCTAACCCTTACCCTAACCCTAACCCTAACCCTTACCCTAATCCTAACCCTAACCCTAACCCCTAACCCTAACCCTAACCCTAACCCTAACCCTTAACCTAACCCTAACCCTAACCATTACCATCACCCTAACCCGAACCCTATCCCTAACCCTAACCTTAACCCTAACCCTAACCCTAACCCTTACCTGTACCCTAACCCTTACCCTAAAACTAACCTAACCCTAACCTTAACCCTAACCCTAATCCTAACCCTTACCCTTACCCTAACCCTAACCCTAACCTAAACCTAACACTAAACCTAACCCTAAACCTAAACCTAACCCTTACCCTTACCCTAACCCTAACCCTAAACCTAACACTAACCCTAGCCCTAACCTTAACCCCAACTCTAACCTAACCCTAACCCTTACCCTAACCCTTACCCTTCCTCAAACCCTAACACTAAACCTAAACCTAACCGTAACCTAACCCTAAACCTTACCCTAACCCTAACCCTAATACTAACCCTAACCCTTACCCTAACCCTAACCCAAACCCTTATCCTTACCCTTACCCTAACCAAAACCCTAAACCTAACTCTAACCCTTAACCTTACCCGAACACTAACTCTAACGTTAACCCTAACCCTAACACTAACCCAGCCCTAACCTTAAACCTAACCTTTATCCTTACCCTATCCCTAACCCTAACCCTAACCCTAAACCTAAGCCTTACCCATACCCTAACTGTAACCCTAAACCTAATCGTAACCTTACCCTTACTGTAACCCTAACCCTAATCCTAACTCTAACCCTAACCCTAACCCTTACCCTTACCCTAATCCTGACCCTAACCCTAAACCTAAACGTAACACAAACCCTAACCCTAACCCTTACTCTAACCCTAACCCTGGCCCTAACACTAACCCTAACCATTACCCTTACACTAACCCTAACCCTAAACTTAAACCTAACTCTAACCCTAACCTTTACCCTTACCCTAACCCAAACTCTAACCCTAACCCTTACCCTTACCCTAACCCTAATCCTAACCTTAATGCTAACCCTAACCCTAACCCTTACAATAACCCTGAACCTAACCCTAATCCTTACCCTAGCCCTAACCCTAACGCTAACTCTTACCCTTTCCCTAACCTTAACACTAACTCTAACACTTAACCTTACCCTAAACCTAACCCTAACCCTAAACCTAACCCTAACCCTAACACTTAACCCTAACACTAACACTAACCCTAATACTTACCCTTACCCTAACCCTAACCCTAAACCTTACCCTTACCCTAACCCTAACCCTAAACCTAACCCTAACTCTAACCGTAAACCTAACCTCAACCCTAACACTAACACTAACACTTACCCTAAACCTAAACCTAACCCTAACCCTAACCCTTACCCTTACCCGAAATTAAACCTAACCTTAACCCCAACCCTACAGCTAACCCTAACCCTAACACTTACCCTAACACTAACCCTAACCCTAACCATAACCATAACACTTATCCTTACCCTAACCCTAACCCTAACCCTAACCCTAACCTAAACCTTACACTAACCCTAACCCCAACCTAACACTTACCCTTACCCTAACCCTAACCCTAACCCTTACCCTAACCCTAACCCTAACCATAACCCCTAACACTAACCCTTATCCTAACCCTAACCCTAAGCCTAACCCTAATCCTTTCCCTTACCTAACTCTAAACCTAACTCTAACCATAACCCTAACCTAACCCTAACCTAACCCTTACCCTTAACCTAACCCTAACCCTAAGCCTAACCCTAACCCTTACCCTTACACTAACCCTAAACCTAACTCTAACCCTAAACCTCACCCTAACAATAACCCTTACCCTTACCCTTACCCTAAACCTAACCCTAAACCTAACCCTAACTCTAACCCCTAAACCTAACCCTAACCCTAACACTAAAACTAACACTTACCCTAAACCTAAACCTAACCCTAACCCTAACCCTTACCCTTACCCGAAAATAAACCTAACCTTAACCCCAACCCTACACCTAACCCTAACCCTAACCCTTACCCTAACACTAAACCTAACCCTAACCCTAACCATAACACTTACCCTTACCCTAACCCTAACCTAACCCTTACCCTAACCCTAACCCTAACACTAACCCTAACACTTACCCTTACCCTAAACCTAACTCTAACCCTAACCCCTAAGCCTAACCCTTAACCTAACCCTAAACCTAAATCTAACCCTTACCCTTACCCTAACCCTAAACCTAACTCTAACCCTAAGCCAAATCTGAACCCTTACACTAATCCTAACCCTAACCCTTACCCTAACCCTAATACTAACCCTAATGTTAAACCTAACCCTATCCCTAAACATAACCCTAACCCTTACCCTTACCCTTACCCTAACCCTAAACCTAACCCTAACCTTAACCCTAACTCTAAACTTAACCCTATCCCTAACCCTAACCCTCCACATTGCGCTAACCCTAACCCTAAACCTATCACTAACCCTAACCCTAACCCTAACACTTACCCATACCCTATACCTAACCCAAAACCTAACCCTAATCCTAACCCTAACCATAACCTCTAACCATAACCCTAACGCTAACCCTAACCCTAACCCTAATCCTAACCCTAACACATACCCTTAACCTAACCCTAAACCTAACCTTAACTGTAACCCTAAACCTAACCCTAACCCTAAAACTAACCCTAACCCCTACACTAACCCTAACCCTATCCCTAACCCTTACCCTTACCCTAACCCTAACCATAACCTTAACGCAACCCTACACCTAACCCTAACCCTAACCCTTACCCTTACGCTAACCCTAGAGCTAAACCTAACCCTAACCCTGACCCTAACCCTTACCTAACCCTAACGCTAATCCTAACCCTAACCCTTACCCTTACCGTACCCAAACCCTAAACCTAACCCTAATTCTAACCCTAACCCTAAACCTAAACCTAACGCTTACCCTTAACCTAACCCTAACCCTAACCCTAAACCTAACCCTAAACCTAAACCTAACCCTTACCCTTACCCTAACCCTAACCCTAACCCTAACCCATAAACCAACCCTAATCCTAACCCTAACCCTAACTCTTACCCTTACCCTAACCCTAACCCTAACCCTTACATTAACCCTAACCCTAACCCTAATCTTAAACCTAACCCTAACCCTAAACATAACCCTAACCATCACCCTTACCCTGACCCTAACCCTAAACCTAACCCTAACCCTAACTCTAAACTTAACCCTATTCCTAACCATAAACCCTCCCCCTTACCCTAACCCTAACCCTAAACCTATCAATAAACCTAACTCTAACCCTTACCCTTACCCTAAACCTAACACTAAACCTAATGTTAAACCTAACCCTAACCCTAACAACTAAACCTAACCCTAACCCTAACCCTAATCCTTACCCTTATCCTAACCCTAACACTAACCCTAACACTTACCCTTACCCTAAACCCTACACTATCCCTAACCCTAACCCTAACCCTAAAACTTACCCTTACCCTAAACCTAACCCTAACCCTTACCCTAAACCTAACCCTAACCCTAACCCTTACCCTTATCTTAACCCTAACACTAAACCTAACCCTTACCTCTACCCTAACGCTAACCCTAACCCTAACCCTAACCCTAACACATACCCTTACCCTAACCCTAACCCTAACCTTAACCGTAACCCTAAACCTAACCCTAACCCTAATCCTAAACTATACCCTAACCCTAACCCTAACCCTAACCCTTACCCTTACCCTTACCCTAACCCTAACGCTAACCTAAACGCAACCCTCAACCTAACCCTAACCCTAACCCTTACACTTACCCTAACCCTAGCGCTAACCCTAACCCTAACCCTAATCCTAACCCTTACCCTAACCCTAACCCTAATCCTAACCCTAAACCTTACCCTTACCCTAACCCTAACCCTAACCCTAACCCTAAACCTAACCCTAAAGCTAAACCTAACCCTTACCCTTACCCTAACCATAACGCTAACCCATACCCTCACCCTAACCCTAAACCTAACCCTAACCCTTACCCTTACCCTAACCCTAACACTAACCCTTACTGTTACCCTAAAACTAACCCTAACCCTAACCCTTACCCTTACAATAACGCTAACCCTAACCCTAACCCTAACCCTAATACATACCCTTACCCTAACCCTAACCCTAACCTTAACCCAACCCTAAACCTAACTCTAATCCTAACCCTAACCCTAACCCTTATCCTTACCCTAAAACTAACTCTAACCCTAACCCTAACACTTACCCTTACCCTAATCCTAACCCTAACCCTAAACCTTACCATAACCCTAACCCTAACCTTAACACTTAAAATTACCCTAACCCTAACCCTAACCCTAACCCTAACCCTAACCCTAACACTTACCCTAACCATAACCCTAACCCTAACCCTTACCCTAACCCTTACCCTAACCTTAACCCTAACCCTAACCCTAACCGTAACCCTTACCCTTATAATAACGCTAACCCTAACCCTAACCCTAACCCTAACACATACCCTTACCCTAACCATAACCCTAACCTTAAGCCAACCCTAAACCTAACCCTAATCCTAACCCTAACCCTTACCCTTAACTTAACCCTAGCCCTAAACCTTACCCTAACCCTAACCCTAACCCTTACCCTAACCCTAACCGTAACTGAACCCTAACCCTTACCCTTACCCTAACCCTAACCCTAACCCTAACCTTAACCCTAACCCTTATCCTTACCCTAGCCCTAACCCGAAACCTAACCCAGACCATAAACCTAACCGTTACCCTTACCCTAACCCTAACTCTAAACCTAACCCTAACCCTTACCCTAACCCTAACCCTAACCCTAACCCTTACCCTAACCCTAACCCTAACCCTAACCCTTACCCTTACCCTAACCCTAAACCTAACCCTTACCCTAACATTTATCCTAACACTAACCCTAACCCTAACCCTAATCCTAACCCTACCCCTAGCCCTTACCCTTTCCCTAACCCTAACCCTAAACCTAACCCTTACCCTTAACCCAACCCTAAACCTAACCCTAAACCTAACCCTAACCCTAACACTAACCCTAACCTTAACCCAACCCTAACCCTAACCCTAACCCTTACTCTTACCCTAACCATAACTCTAACCTTAACCCAACCCTAACACTAACCCTAACGCTTACCCTCACACTAACCCTAACCCTAATCCTTACCCTAAACCTAACCCTAACCCTAATACTAAAACTAAGCCTAACCCTAACGCTAACCCTAACCTCTACCCCTAACCCTTACCTTACCCTAACCCTAACCCTAACACTAACACTTACCCTAACCCTAACCCTAACCATTAACCTAAGACTTACCCTAAACCTGAAACTAACCCTAACACTAACACTAACCCTTACCCTTACCCTAACCCTAACCCTAAACCTAACCCTAACCATAAACCGAACAATAACCCTAACCCTAACCCTTATCCTTACCCTAACCCTATACTTAAAACTAACCCTAACCCTAACCCCTACACCTAACCTTAACCCTTAACCTTACCCTACACCTAACCCTAACCCTAACCCTTATCCTTACCCTAACCCTAGAGCTAAACCTAACCCTTATCCTGAACCTAACCCTTAACCTAACCCTAACGCTAATCCTAACCCTAACCCTTACCCTTCCCGTACAATAACCCTAAACCTAACCCTAATTCTAACCCTAACGCTAAACCTAAACCTAACCCTTACCCTTAACCTAACCCTAACCCTAACCCTAAACCTAACCCTAAACATAAACCTAATCCTTACCCTTACCCAAACCCTAACCCTAACCCTAACCCATAAACCAACCCTAATCCTAACCCTAACCATAACCCTTACCCTTACCCTAACCCTAAACCTAACCCTTACCCTAACATTTATCCTAACACTAACCCTAACCCTAACCCTAACCCTACCCCTAACCCTTACCCTTTCCCTAACCCTAACCCTAAACCTAACCCTTACCCTTAACCCAACCCTAAACCTAACCCTAAACCTAACCCTAACCCTAACACTAACCCTAACCTTAACCCAACCCTAACCCTAACCCTAACCCTTACTCTTACCCTAACCATAACTCTAACCTTAACCCAACCCTAACACTAACCCTAACCCTTACCCTCACACTAAACCTAACCCTAATCCTTACCCTAACCCTAACCATAACCCTAATACTAAAACTAAGCCTAACCCTAACGCTAACCCTAACCTCTACCCCTAACCCTTACCTTACCCTAACCCTAACCCTAACCCTAACACTAACACTTACCCTAACCCTAACCCTAACCATTAACCTAAGACTTACCCTAAACCTGAAACTAACCCTAACACTAACACTAACCCTTACCCTTACCCTAACCCTAACCCTAAACCTAACCCTAACCATAAACCGAACAATAACCCTAACCCTAACCCTTATCCTTACCCTAACCCTATACTTAAAACTAACCCTAACCCTAACCCCTACCCCTAACCTTAACCCTTAACCTTACCCTACACCTAACCCTAACCCTAACCCTTACCCTTACCCTAACCCTAAACCTAACCCTTACCCTAACATTTATCCTAACACTAACTCTAACCCTAACCCTAATCCTAACCCTACCCCTAGCCCTTACCCTTTCCCTAACCCTAACCCTAAACCTAACCCTTACCCTTAACCCAACCCTAAACCTAACCCTAAACCTAACCCTAACCCTAACACTAACCCTAACCTTAACCCAACCCTAACCCTAACCCTAACCCTTACTCTTACCCTAACCATAACTCTAACCTTAACCCAACCCTAACACTAACCCTAACCCTTACCCTCACACTAACCCTAACCCTAATCCTTACCCTAACCCTAACCCTAACCCTAATACTAAAACTAAGCCTAACCCGAACGCTAACCCTAACCTCTACCCCTAACCCTTACCTTACCCTAACCCTAACCCTAACACTAACACTTACCCTAACCCTAACCCTAACCATTAACCTAAGACTTACCCTAAACCTGAAACTAACCCTAACACTAACACTAACCCTTACCCTTACCCTAACCCTAACCCTAAACCTAACCCTAACCATAAACCGAACAATAACCCTAACCCTAACCCTTATCCTTACCCTAACCCTATACTTAAAACTAACCCTAACCCTAACCCCTACACCTAACCTTAACCCTTAACCTTACCCTACACCTAACCCTAACCCTAACCCTTACCCTTACCCTAACCCTAGAGCTAAACCTAACCCTTATCCTGAACCTAACCCTTAACCTAACCCTAACGCTAATCCTAACCCTAACCCTTACCCTTCCCGTACAATAACCCTAAACCTAACCCTAATTCTAACCCTAACGCTAAACCTAAACCTAACCCTTACCCTTAACCTAACCCTAACCCTAACCCTAAACCTAACCCTAAACATAAACCTAATCCTTACCCTTACCCAAACCCTAACCCTAACCCTAACCCATAAACCAACCCTAATCCTAACCCTAACCATAACCCTTACCCTTACCCTAACCCTAAACCTAACCCTTACCCTAACATTTATCCTAACACTAACCCTAACCCTAACCCTAACCCTACCCCTAACCCTTACCCTTTCCCTAACCCTAACCCTAAACCTAACCCTTACCCTTAACCCAACCCTAAACCTAACCCTAAACCTAACCCTAACCCTAACAGTAACCCTAACCTTAACCCAACCCTAACCCTAACCCTAACCCTTACTCTTACCCTAACCATAACTCTAACCTTAACCCAACCCTAACACTAACCCTAACCCTTACCCTCACACTAAACCTAACCCTAATCCTTACCCTAACCCTAACCATAACCCTAATACTAAAACTAAGCCTAACCCTAACGCTAACCCTAACCTCTACCCCTAACCCTTACCTTACCCTAACCCTAACCCTAACCCTAACACTAACACTTACCCTAACCCTAACCCTAACCATTAACCTAAGACTTACCCTAAACCTGAAACTAACCCTAACACTAACACTAACCCTTACCCTTACCCTAACCCTAACCCTAAACCTAACCCTAACCATAAACCGAACAATAACCCTAACCCTAACCCTTATCCTTACCCTAACCCTATACTTAAAACTAACCCTAACCCTAACCCCTACCCCTAACCTTAACCCTTAACCTTACCCTACACCTAGCCCTAACCCTAACCCTTACCCTTACCCTAACCCTGGAGCTAAACCTAACCCTAATCCTGAACCTAACCCTTAACCTAACCCTAACGCTAATCCTAACCCTAACCCTTACCCTTCCCGTACCCTAACCCTAAACCTAACCCTAATTCTAACCCTAACGCTAAACCTAAACCTAACCCTTACCCTTAACCTAACCCTAACACTAACCCTAAACCTAACCCTAAACATAAACCTAATCCTTACCCTTGCCCAAACCCTAACCCTAACCCTAACCCATAAACCAACCCTAATCCTAACCCTAACCCTAACCCTTACCCTAACCCTAACCCTAACCGTAGCACTTACCCTAACCATAACCCTAACCCTAACCCTTACCCTAACCCTTACCCTAACCTTAACCCTAACCCTAACCCTAACCCTAACCCTTACCCTTATAATAACGCTAACCCTAACCCTAACCCTAACCCTAACACATACCCTTACCCTAACCATAACCCTAACCTTAACCCAACCCTAAACCTAACCCTAATCCTAACCCTAACCCTTACCCTTAACTTAACCCTAGCCCTAAACCCTACCATAACCCTAACCCTAACCCTTACCCTAACCCTAACCCTAACTGAACCCTAACCCTTACCCTTACCCTAACCCTAACCCTAACCGTAACCCTAAACCTAACCCTAACCCTAACCTTAACCCTAACCCTTATCCTTACCCTAGCCCTAACCAGAAACCTAACCCAGACCATAAACCTAACCGTTACCCTTACCCTAACCCTAACTCTAAACCTAACCCTAACCCTTACCCTAACCCTAACCCTAACCCTAACCCTTACCCTAACCCTAACCCTAACCCTAACCCTAACCCTTACCCTTACCCTAACCCTAAACCTAACCCTTACCCTAACATTTATCCTAACACTAACCCTAACCCTAACCCTAACCCTAACCCTACCCCTAACCCTTACCCTTTCCCTAACCCTAACCCTAAACCTAACCCTTACCCTTAACCCAACCCTAAACCTAACCCTAAACCTAACCCTAACCCTAACACTAACCCTAACCTTAACCCAACCCTAACCCTAACCCTAACCCTTACTCTTACCCAAACCATAACTCTAACCTTAACCCAACCCTAACACTAACCCTAACCCTTACCCTCACACTAACCCTAACCCTAATCCTTACCCTAACCCTAACCCTAACCCTAATACTAAAACTAAGCCTAACCCTAACGCTAACCCTAACCTCTACCCCTAACCCTTACCTTACCCTAACCCTAACCCTAACCCTAACACTAACACTTACCCTAACCCTAACCCTAACCATTAACCTAAGACTTACCCTAAACCTGAAACTAACCCTAACACTAACACTAACCCTTACCCTTACCCTAACCCTAACCCTAAACCTAACCCTAACCATAAACCGAACAATAACCCTAACCCTAACCCTTATCCTTACCCTAACCCTATACTTAAAACTAACCCTAACCCTAACCCCTACCCCTAACCTTAACCCTTAACCTTACCCTACACCTAACCCTAACCCTAACCCTTACCCTTACCCTAACCCTGGAGCTAAGCCTAACCCTAATCCTGAACCTACCCCTTACCCTAACCCTAACGCTAATCCTAAGCCTAACCCTTACCCTTCCCGTACCCTAACCCTAAACCTAACCCTAATTCTAACCCTAACGCTAAACCTAAACCTAACCCTTACCCTTAACCTAACCCTAACCCTAACCCTAAACCTAACCCTAAACATAAACCTAATCCTTACCCTTACCCAAACACTAACCCTAACCCTAACCCATAAACCAAACCTAATCCTAACCCTAACCCTAACCCTTACCCTAACCCTAACCCTAACCCTTACCCTTACCCTAACCCTAACCTAACCCTTACCCTTACCCTAACCCTAAACCTAAACCTAAACCTAACCCTAACCCTAAACCTAACCCTTACCTTTACCGTAACCCTAAACCTAAACGTAACCCTAACCCTTACTCTTACCCTTAACCTCACCCTAAACCTAAACTTAAACCTAACCCTAACCCTAACCTTAAGCCTAAACCCTTATCCTTACCCTAACCCTAACCCTAACCCTAAACTTAACCCTAACCTTAAACTTAACCCTAACCCTTTCCCTTACCCTAACCCTAACCCTAAACCTAACACTTACCCTTAACCTAACCCTAACCCTAAACCTAACCCTAATCCTTACCCTTACCATAATTCTAACCCTAACACTTACCCTATCCCTAACCCTAAACCTAACACTTACCCTTACCCTAACCCTAACCCTAACTCTAAACCTAACCCTAACCCTAACCCTAACACTTACCCTAAACTTAACCCTAACCATTACCCTTATCCTAAACCTGACCCTAAACTTAACCCCAACCTTAAACCTAACCCTAACCCCAAGTCTTACCCTAACACTTACCCTAATCCTAACCCTAACCCTAACACTTACCCTTACCCTAACCCTAACCCTAACCCTAAACTTAACCCTAACCTTAAACTTAACCCTAACCCTTTCCCTTACCCTAACCCTAACCCTAACCCTAAACCTAACACTTACCCTTAACCTAACCCTAACCCTAAACCTAACCCTAATCCTTACCCTTACCATAATTCTAACCCTAACACTTACCCTAACCCTAACCCTAAACCTAACACTTACCCTTACCCTAACCCTAACCCTAACTCTAAACCTAACCCTAACCCTAACCCTAACACTTACCCTAAACTTAACCCTAACCATTACCCTTATCCTAAACCTGACCCTAAACTTAACCCCAACCTTAAACCTAACCCTAACCCCAAGTCTTACCCTAACACTTACCCTAATCCTAACCCTAACCCTAACACTTACCCTTACCCTAACCCTAACTCTAAAGCTTACCCTAACCCTAACCTTAACACTTACTCTTACCCTAACCCTATCCCTAACCTTAATCCAACCCTAACCCTAACCCTAACCCTTACCCTCTCGCTAACCCTAACCCTAATCCTTACCCTAACCCTAACCCTACCCTTAACCCTTACCCTTTCCCTAACCCTAACCCTAAACCTAACCCTTACCCTTACCCTAACCCTAAACCTAACCCTAACCCTAACCATAACCCTAACCTTAACCCAACCCTAACCCTAACCCTAACATTACCCTTACCCTAACCCTAACCCTAAACCTTAACCTAACACTAACCCTAACCATAATCCTTACCCTAACCCTAACCATAAACCTACTCCTAACCCTTACCCTTTCCCTAAACCTAACAATAAACTTAAACATAACCCTAGCCCTCACCCTTACCCCAACCCTAAACCTAAACCTAACCCTAAACCTAACCCTAACTCTAAACTTAACCCTATCCCTAACCATAACCCTCCCCCTTACCATTACCCTAACCCTAAACCTAACACTAAACCTAACCCTAAACCTAACCCTAACCCTAACACTAACCTTAAGCCTAACCCAAACCATAACCCTAACCCTAACCCGTACCCTAACCCTAACTCTAACACTAAACCTAAACCTAACCCTTACCTTAACCCTAACCCTTACCCTAACCCTAACCCTAACCCTTACCCTAATCCTAACCCTAACACTAACCCTAACCCCTAACCCTAACCATTAACATAACCCTAACCCTAACCCTAACCCTAACCCTTACCCTTACCCTAACCCTAAACCTAACTCTAACCCTAACCCAAACCCTAAACCTTACCCTAACCCTAACCCTAACCCTTACATTAACCCTAACCCTAACCCTAATCTTAAACCTAACCCTAACGCTAAACATAACCCTAACCCTCACCCTTTCCCTAACCGTAACCCTAAACCTAACCCTAACCCTAACTCTAAACTTAATCCTATCCCTAACCATAACCCTCCCCCTTACCCTAACCCTAACCCTAAACCTATCAATAAACCTAACTCTAACCCTTACCCTTACCCTAAACCTAACACTAAACCTAATGTTAAACCTAACCCTAACCCTAAGACCTAACCCTAACCCTAACCCTAACCCTAATCCTTACCCTTATCCTAACCCTAACACTAACCCTAACACTTACCCTTACCCTAAACCCTACACTATCCCTAACCCTAACCCTAACCCTAACCCTAAAACTTACCCTTACCCTAAACCTAACCCTAACCCTTACCCTAAACCTAACCCTAACCCTAACCCTTACCCTTATCTTAACCCTAACACTAAACCTAACCCTTACCTCTACCCTAACGCTAACCCTAACCCTAACCCTAACCCTAACACATACCCTTACCCTAACCCTAACCCTAACCCTAACCTTAACCGTAACCCTAAACCTAACCCTAACCCTAATCCTAAAATATACCCTAACCCTAACCCTAACCCTAACCCTTACCCTTACCCTTACCCTAACCCTAACGCTAACCTAAACGCAACCCTCAACCTAACCCTAACCCTAACCCTAACCCTTACACTTACCCTAACCCTAGCGCTAAACCTAACCCTAACCCTAATCCTAACCCTTCCCCAAAACCTAACCGTAATCCTAACCCTAAACCTTACCCTTACCCTAACCCTAACCCTTAACCTAACCCTAATAACCCTAACCCTAACCTTAACCCTAACCCTTATCCTTACCCTAACACTAACCCTAACCCTAACCCTAAACCTAACCCTAAACCTAAACCTAACCCTTACCCTTACCCTAACCCTAACCCTAACCCATACCCTAACCCTAACCCTAAACCTAACCCTAACCCTTACCCTTACCGTAACCCTAACCCTAACCCTTACCGTTACCCTAAAACTAACCCTAAGCCTAACCCTAACCCTTACCGTAACCCTAAACCTAAACCTGACCATAACCCTAACCCTAACCCTTACCTTTACCATAACCCTAAACCTATGCCTAACCCTAACTCTTACTCTTACCCTTACCCTCAACCTAACCCTAAACTTAAACCTAACCCTAACCCTAACCCTAACCTTAACCCTAAACCCTTATCCTTACCCTAACCCTCACCCTAAACCTAAACCTAACCCTAACCCTAACCTTACCCCTAACCCTTTCCCTTACCCTAACCCTAATCCTAACCCTAACACCAACCCTAAATCTACCACTTATCATTACCCTAACCATAACCCTAAAACTAACCCTAACCCTTACCCTTACCATAATTCTAACCCTAACCCTAACCCTAACCCGTACCCTTACCCTAACCCTAACCCTAAACCAAAGCCTAACCATAAACCGAACATTAACCCTAACCCTAACCCTTATCCTTACCCTAACCCTATAGCTAAAACTAACCCTAACCCTAACCCCTACCCCTAACCTTAACCCTTAACCTTACCCTACCCTAACCCTAACCCTAACCCTAACACTTACCCTAACACTTACCCTAACCCTAACCCTAACCCTAACCCTAACACTTACCCTTACCCTAATCCTAACCCTAACCCTAAACCATACCCTAACCCTAACTCTTACCTTAACACTTACAATTACCCGAACCAAAACCCTAACCCTAACCCTTACCCTAACCCTAACCCTAACACTTAACCTAACCATAACCCTAACCCTAACACTTACCCTAACCCTAACCCTAACCCAAACCCATACCCTTACCCTAATCCTAACCCTAACCCTAACCCTAAACCCTAACCCTAACCCTTACCCTTACCCTAACCCTAAACCTAACTCTAACCCTAACCCTAACCCTAACCCTAAACCTAACCCTAAACCTAACCTTAAACCTAACGATAACCATAAACCCAAACCTAACCCTTACCCTTACCCTAACCCTATCCCTAAACCTAAATCTAACCCTAACCCTTACCCTAACCCTTACCCTAACCCTAACCCTTACCCTAACCCTAACCCTAAACCTTACCCTTACCCTAATCCTAAACTTAACCCTAACCCTTGCCCTTACCCTAACCCTAACCCTAAAACTATAACTAACCCTAACCCTAAACCTAACCCTTAACCTTAACCTAACCCTAACACTAACCCTAACACCTAAGCCTAACACTAACCCTAATCCTTACCCTTATCATACCCCTAACAGTAACCCTAATATTTACCCTTACCCTCAACCCACCCTAACCATAAACCTAACCCTAACCCTTACCCTAACCCTAACTCTAACCCAAAAATTTACCCTTACCCTAAACCTAGCCCTAACCCTTACCTTAAACCTAACGCTAACCCTAACCCTAACCCTTACCCTTACCTCAACCCTAACCCTAAACCTTACCCTTACAATAACGCTAACCCTAACCCTAACCCTAATACATACCCTTACCCTAACCCTAACCCTAACCTTAACCCAACCCTAAACCTAACTCTAATCCTAAACCTAACCCTAACCCTTATCCTTACCCTAAAACTAACCCTAACCCTAACCCTAACACTTACGCTTACCCTAATCCTAACCCTAACCCTAAACCTTACCATAACCCTAACCCTAACCTTAACACTTACAATTACCCTAACCCTAACCCTAACCCTAACCTTTACCCTAACCCTAACCCTAACCCTAACCCTTACCCTAACCTTAACCCTAACCCTAACCCTAACCCTAACCCTTACCCTTAAAATAACGCTAACCCTAACCCTAACCCTAACCCTAATACATACCCTTACCCTAACCATAACCCTAACCTTAACCCAACCCTAAACCTAACCCTAATCCTAACCCTAACCCTTACCCTTAACTTAACCCTAGCCCTAAACCTTACCCTAACCCTAACCCTAACCCTTACCCTAACCCTAACCCTAACTGAACCCTAACCCTTACCCTTACACTAACCCTAACCCTAACCCTAACCCTAACCCTAAACTTAACCCTAACCCTTATCCTTACCCTAGCCCTAACCCGAAACCTAACCCAGACCATAAACCTAACCGTTACCCTTACCCTAACCCTAACTCTAAACCTAAACCTAACCCTTACCCTAACCCTAACCCTAACCCTTACCCTAACCCTAACCCTAACCCTAACCCTTACCCTTACCCTAACCCTAAACCTAACCCTTACCCTAACATTTATCCTAACACTAACCCTAACCCTAACCCTAACACTAACAATACCCCTAACCCTTACCCTTTCCCTAACCCTAACCCTAAACCTAACCCTTACCCTTAACCCAACCCTAAACCTAACCGTAAACCTAACCCTAACCCTAACACTAACCCTAACCTTAACCCAACCCTAACCCTAACCCTAACCCTTACTCTTACCCTAACCATAACTCTAACCTTAACCCAACCCTAACCCTAACTCTAACCCTTACCCTCACACTAACCCTAACCCTAATCCTTACCCTAACCCTAACCATTTACCTAAGACTTACCCTAACCTCGAAACTAACCCTAACCCCAACACTAACCCTTAACCTTACCCTAACCCTAACCCTAACCTTAACACTTATAATTACCCTAACCCTAACCCTAACCCTAAACCTTAAACTTGCCCTAAAACTAACCCTAACCCTAACCTAAAGCTAACCCTAACCCTAACCCTAAACCTTACCCTTACCTTAACCCTAACCTAACCTTTACCCTCACCCTTACCCTACACCTTACCCTAAAGCTAACCCTAATCCTAACCCTAACCCTAACCCCTAACCCTAACCCTTAACATAACCCTAACCCTAACCCTCACCCTTACCCTAACCCTAACCCTAACTCTAACCCTAACCCTAACCCTAACCCTTACCCTAACCCTTACCCTAAAGCTAACCCTAACCCTAACCCTAACCTTAAACGTAACCATAACCATAACCCCAAACCTAACCCTTACCCTTACCCAAAGCCTAACCCTCAGCCTAACCCTAACCCTAAAACTAACCCTAACTCTAAACTTAACCCTAACACTAACACTAACCCTTGCCCTTACCATAACCCTAACCCTAAACCTATCACTAAACCTATCCCTAACCCTAACCCTTAACATTAACCTAACCCTAACCCTAAGCCTAACCCTAACCCCTAACCCTAACACTAACCCTAATATTTACACTTATCCTAACCCTAACTATAACCCTAACACTTACCCTTACCCTAACCCCTACCCTAACCCTAATCATAACCCTAACCGTTACCCTAACCCTAACCCTAACCCTAAACCTTAAACTTGCCCTAAAACTAACCCTAACCCTTACCCTAAACCTAACCCTAACCCTAACCCTAAACCTTACACTTACCTTAACCCTAACCCTAACCTTTACCCTTACCCTAACGCTCACCCTAAACTTAACCCTAACCCTAACCCTAATACATACACTTACCATAACCCTAAACCATACCCTAAACCTAAGCCTAACCCTAACTCTTACCCTCACCCCAACCCTAACCCTAACCTTAACCCAACCCTAAACCTAACCCTAATCCTAACCCTAAACCTGACCCTTACCCTAACCCTAAACCTAAACCTTACCCTAACCATAACCCTAATCCTAACCCTTACCCTAACCCTAACCCTAATCCTAACACTAAACCTTACCCTTACCCAAACCCTAACCCTAAACCTAACCCTAAACTTAACCCTAACCCTAACCTTAACCCTAACCCTTATCCTTACCTTAACCCTAACCCTAACACTAACCCTAACCCTAACCTTAACACTAACCCTAACCCAAACCCTAACCCTAACCCTAACCCGTACCTATCCCTAACCCTAACCCTAACCCTTACGCTAACCCTAAGCCCAAAACCTAACCGTAACCCATACCCTTACCCTAACCCTAACACTTATCCTAACTCTAACCCTAATCTTAATCCTAACCCTTACCCTTACCCTAACCCTAACCCTAACCCTAACCCTAACCCAAACCCTAACCCTAACTCTAACCCCTACCTATCCCTAACCCTAACCCTAACCCTTACGCTAACCCTAAGCCCAAAACCTAACCGTAACCCATACCCTTACCCTAACCCTAACACTTATCCTAACTCTAACCCTAATCTTAATCCTAACCCTTACCCTTACCCTAACCCTAACCCTAACCCTAACCCTAAACCTAACACTAACCCTAACCCTAACCCTTACCCTAACCCTAACCCTGGCCCTAACCCTTACCCTAACCCTAACCCTATCCCTACACCTAACACTTACCCTAACCCTACCCCTAACCACTACCCTTATCCTAACCCTAAACCTAAACTTAACCCCAACCCTAAACCTAACCCTAACCCTAACACTTACCGTAACACTTAAACTTACCCTAAACCTAACCGTAACCCTAACACTTACCCTTTCCCTAACCCTAATTCTAACCCTAAAACTTACCCTAACCCTAACCCTAACCTCAACAATTAACCTTACCCTAACCCTAACCCTAACCCTAACACTTACCCTAACCCTAACCCTAACCATTTACCTAAGACTTACCCTAACCTCGAAACTAACCCTAACCCTAACACTAACCCTTAACCTTACCCTAACCCTAACCCTAACCTTAACACTTATAATTACCCTAACCCTAACCCTAACCCTAAACCTTAAACTTGCCCTAAAACTAACCCTAACCCTAACCTAAAGCTAACCCTAACCCTAACCCTAAACCTTACCCTTACCTTAACCCTAACCTAACCTTTACCCTTACCCTTACCCTACACCTTACCCTAAAGCTAACCTAATCCTAACCCTAACCCTAACCCCTAACCCTAACCCTTAACATAACCCTAACCCTAACCCTCACCCTTACCCTAACCCTAACCCTAACCCTAACCCTAACCCTTACCCTATCCCTAACCCTGAATTTAACCCCAACCCTAAACCTAAACCTAACCCTAAACCTAACCTTTACCCTAAACCTAAGTCTAACACTTACCCATAACCTAACCCTAACCCTAACCCTAAACATTACCCTTACCCTAACCCTAAACCTAAACCTAACTCTAACCCTAACCCATAACCATAACCCTAACCCTTAACCTTATCCTAACCCTACACCTAACCCTAAAACTTACCCTTACCCTAACCCCAATCCTTACCCTAACCCTAACCCTAAACCTCACCCTAACCCTAACCCTAAACCTAACCCTAAACCTCACCCTAACCCTAACCCTAACCCTAACCCTAACCATAACCTTAAACCTAACGCTAACCCTAACCCCTAACTCTAACCCTAACCCTAATCCTAACCTTAACAATAACCCTAACCCTAACCTAACCCTAAACTTAATGCTTACTCTAACCCTAACCCTAACCCTTACCCTAAACCTAACCCTAATCCTAACCCTAACCCTAAGCCTAAGTCTTACACTTACCCTAACACTAACCCTAACCCTAACCCTAATCCTTACCCTAACCCTAACCCCAACACTAACCCTTCCCCTTACCCTAACCCTAACCCTCACCCTTACCCTAACCCTAACCCTAACTCTAACCCTAACCCTAACCCTAACCCTTACCCTAACCCTTACCCTAAAGCTAACCCTAACCCTAACCCTAACCTTAAACGTAACCATAACCATAACCCCAAACCTAACCCTTACCCTTACCCAAACCCTAACCCTCAGCCTAACCCTAACCCTAAAACTAACCCTAACTCTAAACTTAACCCTAACACTAACACTAACCCTTGCCCTTACCATAACCCTAACCCTAAACCTATCACTAAACCTATCCCTAACCCTAACCCTTAACATTAACCTAACCCTAACCCTAAGCCTAACCCTAACCCCTAACCCTAACACTAACCCTAATATTTACACTTATCCTAACCCTAAGTATAACCCTAACACTTACCCTTACCCTAACCCCTACCCTAACCCTAATCATAACCCTAACCGTTACCCTAACCCTAACCCTAACCCTAAACCTTAAACTTGCCCTAAAACTAACCCTAACCCTTACCCTAAACCTAACCCTAACCCTAACCCTAAACCTTACCCTTACCTTAACCCTAACCCTAACCTTTACCCTTACCCTAACGCTCACCCTAAACTTAACCCTAACCCTAACCCTAATACATACCCTTACCATAACCCTAAACCATACCCTAAACCTAAGCCTAACCCTAACTCTTACCCTCACCCCAACCCTAACCCTAACCTTAACCCAACCCTAAACCTAACCCTAATCCTAACCCTAAACCTGACCCTTACCCTAACCCTAAACCTAAACCTTACCCTAACCATAACCCTAATCCTAACCCTTACCCTAACCCTAACCCTAATCCTAACACTAAACCTTACCCTTACCCAAACCCTAACCCTAAACCTAACCCTAAACTTAACCCTAACCCTAACCTTAACCCTAACCCTTATCCTTACCTTAACCCTAACCCTAACACTAACCCTAACCCTAACCTTAACCCTAACCCTAACCCAAACCCTAACCCTAACCCTAACCCGTACCTATCCCTAACCCTAACCCTAACCCTTACGCTAACCCTAAGCCCAAAACCTAACCGTAACCCATACCCTTACCCTAACCCTAACACTTATCCTAACTCTAACCCTAATCTTAATCCTAACCCTTACCCTTACCCTAACCCTAACCCTAATCCAAACCCTAACCCTAACCCTAACCCCTACCTATCCCTAACCCTAACCCTAACCCTTACGCTAACCCTAAGCCCAAAACCTAACCGTAACCCATACCCTTACCCTAACCCTAACACTTATCCTAACTCTAACCCTAATCTTAATCCTAACCCTTACCCTTACCCTAACCCTAACCCTAACCCTAACCCTAACCCTAAACCTAACACTAACCCTAACCCTAACCCTTACCCTAACCCTAACCCTGGCCCTAACCCTTACCCTAACCCTAACCCTATCCCTACACCTAACACTTACCCTAACCCTACCCCTAACCACTACCCTTATCCTAACCCTAAACCTAAACTTAACCCCAACCCTAAACCTAACCCTAACCCTAACACTTACCCTAACACTTAAACTTACCCTAAACCTAACCGTAACCCTAACACTTACCCTTTCCCTAACCCTAATTCTAACCCTAAAACTTACCCTAACCCTAACCCTAACCTCAACAATTAACCTTACCCTAACCCTAACCCTAACCCTAACACTTACCCTAACCCTAACCCTAACCCTAACCCTTACCTAACCCTAACCCTAACACTAACCCTTACACTAATCCTAACCATAACACTAATCCTAACCCCTAACCCTAACCCTTAACCTAACCCTAACCTTAACACTAACCCTAAACTTTACCCTTACCATAACCCTAAACCTAACTCTAACCCTAACCCTAACCCTAACCTTTTCCTAACCCTAACCTTAACCCTTACACTAATCCTAACCCTAACACTAACCCTAACCCCTAACTCTAACCTTTAACCTAACCCTAACCCTAACACTAACCCTAACCTTTACCCTTACCGTAACCCTAAACCTAACTCTAACCCTAACCCTAAGTCTAAACTTAACCCCATCCCTAACCCTAACCCTCGCCCTTACCCTAACCCTAACCCTAAACCTATCACTAACCCTAACCCTAACACTTACCCTTACCCTAAACCCTACCCTATCCCTAACCAACCCTAACCCTTACCCTAACCCTAACACTAACCCTACCCCTAAACCTTACTATTACCCTAAACCTAACCCTAACCCTTACCCTAACCCTAACTCTAACCCTAATGTTAACCCTAAACCTTATCCTTACCCTAACCCTAACCCTAAGCCTAACCATAAACCTAACCCTAAACCTAAACCTGACCCTTACCCTTACCCTAACCCTAACCCTAAACCTTACCATTACCCTAAACCTAACCCTAAACCTTAACCTAAACCTAACCCTGACCCTAACGCTAACCCTTACCTTATCTTAACCCTAACCCTAAACCTAATCCTTACCCCTACCCTAAGGCTAAACCTAACCCTAACCCTAACCCTAACCCTAACGCTACCCTAACGCTAACACTAACCCTAACCCTAACCCTAACTCTAACACCTACCCTTACCGTAACCCTAACCCTAACTTAAACCGTAACCCTAAACCTAACCCTAACCCTAACCCCAACTCATACCCTAACCCAAACCCTAACCCTAACCCTAACCTTTACCCTTACCCTAACCCTAACCCTAACCATAACCCAAGCCTAAACCTAACCCTAACCCTAACCCTAACCCTTACCCTTACCCTACCACTTGCGCTAAACCTAACCCTAACCCTACGCCTAACACTAAACCTTACCCTAACCATAACCCTAATTCTAACCCTAACCCTTACCTTAACCTACCCCTAACCCTAAACCTACCCTAACCCTAACTCTAACCCTAACGTTAATCCTAAACCTTATTCTTACCCTAACCCTAACCCTAACCCTAACCCTAACCCTAACCCTTACCCTATCCCTAACCCTGAATTTAACCCCAACCCTAAACCTAAACCTAACCCTAAACCTAACCTTTACCCTAAACCTAAGTCTAACACTTACCCATAACCTAACCCTAACCCTAACCCTAAACATTACCCTTACCCTAACCCTAAACCTAAACCTAACCCTAACCCTAACCCATAACCATAACCCTAACCCTTAACCTTATCCTAACCCTACACCTAACCCTAAAACTTACCCTTACCCTAACCCAATCCTTACCCTAACCCTAACCCTAAACCTCACCCTAACCCTAACCCTAAACCTAACCCTAAACCTCACCCTAACCCTAACCCTAACCCTAACCCTAACCATAACCTTAAACCTAACGCTAACCCTAACCCCTAACTCTAACCCTAACCCTAATCCTAACCTTAACAATAACCCTAACCCTAACCTAACCCTAAACTTAATGCTTACTCTAACCCTAACCCTAACCCTTACCCTAAACCTAACCCTAATCCTAACCCTAACCCTAAGCCTAAGTCTTACACTTACCCTAACACTAACCCTAACCCTAACCCTAATCCTTACCCTAACCCTAACCCCAACACTAACCCTTCCCCTTACCCTAACCCTAACCCTCACCTTACCCTAACCCTAACCCTAACTCTAACCCTAACCCTAACCCTAACCCTTACCCTAACCCTTACCCTAAAGCTAACCCTAACCCTAACCCTAACCTTAAACGTAACCATAACCATAACCCCAAACCTAACCCTTACCCTTACCCAAACCCTAACCCTCAGCCTAACCCTAACCCTAAAACTAACCCTAACTCTAAACTTAACCCTAACACTAACACTAACCCTTGCCCTTACCATAACCCTAACCCTAAACCTATCACTAAACCTATCCCTAACCCTAACCCTTAACATTAACCTAACCCTAACCCTAAGCCTAACCCTAACCCCTAACCCTAACACTAACCCTAATATTTACACTTATCCTAACCCTAACTATAACCCTAACACTTACCCTTACCCTAACCCCTACCCTAACCCTAATCTTAACCCTAACCGTTACCCTAAACCTAACCCTAACCCAAAACCTTAAACTTGCCCTAAAACTAACCCTAACCCTTACCCTAAACCTAACCCTAACCCTAACCCTAAACCTTACCCTTACCTTAACCCTAACCCTAACCTTTACCCTTACCCTAACGCTAACCCTAACCTTAACCCTAACCCTAACCCTAATACATACCCTTACCTAAACCCTAAACCATACCCTAAACCTAAGCCTAACCCTAACTCTTACCCTCACCCCAACCCTAACCCTAACCTTAACCCAACCCTAAACCTAACCCTAATCCTAACCCTAACCCTGACCCTTACCCTAACCCTAAACCTAAACCTTACCCTAACCATAACCCTAATCCTAACCCTTACCCTAACCCTAACTCTAATCCTAACGCGAAACCTTACCCTTACACAAACCCTAACCCTAAACCTAACCCTAAACTTAACCCTAACCCTAACCTTAACCCTAACCCTTATCCTTACCTTAACCCTAACCCTAACACTAACCCTAACCCTAACCTTAACCCTAACCCTAACCCAAACCCTAACCCTAACCCTAACCCGTACCTATCCCTAACCCTAACCCTAACCCTTACGCTAACCCTAAGCCCAAAACCTAACCGTAACCCATACCCTTACCCTAACCCTAACACTTATCCTAACTCTAACCCTAATCTTAATCCTAACCCTTACCCTTACCCTAACCCTAACCCTAACCCTAACTCTAAACCTAACACTAACCCTAACCCTAAACCTTACCCTAAACCTAACCCTGGCCCTAACCCTTACCCTAACCCTAACCCTATCCCTACACCTAACACTTACCCTAACCCTACCCCTAACCACTACCCTTATTCTAACCCTAAACCTAAACTTAACCCCAACCCTAAACCTAACCCTAACCCTAACACTTACCCTAACACTTAAACTTACCCTAAACCTAACCGTAACCCTAACACTTACCCTTTCCGTAACCCTAATTCTAACCCTAAAACTTACCCTAACCCTAACCCTAACCTCAACAATTAACCTTACCCTAACCCTAACCCTAACCCTAACACTTACCCTAACCCTAACCCTAACCCTAACCCTTACCTAACCCTAACCCTAACCCTAACCCTTACACTAATCCTAACCATAACACTAACCCTAACCCCTAACCCTAACCCTTAACCTAACCCTAACCCTAACACTAACCCTAACCTTTACCCTTATCTTAACTCTTAACATAAACCTAACCCTTACCCCTACCCTAACACTAACCCTAACCCTAACCCTAACCCTAACCCTTGCCCTTACCCTAACCCTAACCCTAAACCTATCACTAACCCTAACCCTAACCTCAACAATTAACCTTACCCTAACCCTAACCCTAAACCTTACCCTTACCCTCACCCTAAACTTAAACCTAACCCTAACCCTAACCCTAACTCTAAACTTAACCCTATCCCTAACCCTAACCCTCGCCCTTACCCTAACCCTAACCCTAAACCTATCACCAACTCTAACCTTAACCCTAACCCTTACCCTTAATCTAAACCTAACCCTAAACCTAACCCTAACCCTAACCCTAACCCCTAACCCTAACCCTAACCCTAATCCTTACCCTTAACCTAACCCTAACACTAACCCTAACACTTACCCTTACTCTAAACCCTACCCTATCCCTAACCCTAACCCTAACCCTTACCCTATCCCTAACCCTAACCCAAAACCTTACCCTTACCGTAAACCTAAACCTAAACCTTACCCTAAACGTAACCCTAACCCTAACCCTAACCATTACCCTTATCTTAACTCTTACCCTATACCTAACCCTCACCCCTACCCTAACACTAACCCTAACCCTAACCCTAACCCTAACCCTTGCCCTTACCCTAACCCTAACCCTAAACCTATCACTAACCCTAACCCTAACCCTAACCCTTAACCTTAACCTAACCCTAACCCTAACCATAACCTTAACCCAACTCTAAACCTAACCCTAGTCCTAACTCTAACCCTTACCCTAACCCTAGCCCTAAACCTTACCCTAACCCCAACCCTAACCCTTACCCTAACCCTAACCATAATCCTAACCCTAACCCTTACCCTTACCCTAACACTAACCCTAAACCTAACCCTAAACCTAACTCTAACCCTAACCTTAACCCTAACCCTTATCCTTACCCTAATCCTAACCCTAAACCTAACCCTAACCCTAAACCTAACCCTTGCCCTTACTCTAACCCTAACTCTAAACCTAACCCTAACCATTACCCTAACACTAACCCTAACCCTAACGCTTACCCTTACCCTAACCCTAACCCTAACCCTAACCCTTACCCGTACCCTAAACCTAACCCTAACCCTAACCCTTACCCTTACCGTTACCCTAACACTAACCCTAACCCTAACCCTAAACCTAACCCTAACCCTACCCCTAACCTTACCCTTTCCCTAACCCTAACCCTAAACCTAACCCTTACCCTTACCCTAACCCTAAACCTAACCTTAAACCTAAACCTAACCCTAACCTTAACCCTAACCTTAACCCAACCCTAACGCTAACCTAACCCTTACTCTTACCCTAACCCTAACCGTAACCTTATCCCAACCCTAAACCTAACCCTAACCCTTACCCTACACTAACCCTAACCCTAATTCTTACCCTAACCCTAACCCTATCCCTAACCCTTACTTTTTCCCTAACCCAAACCCTAACCCTTACCTTTACCCTAACCCTAAACCTGACCCTAAACCTAACCCTAACCCTAACACTAACCCGAAGCTTAAACCTAACCCAAACCCTAACCCTAGCCCTAACCCGCAACTTTCCCTAACCATAACCCTAAACCTAACACTAACCCTAACCCTAACCCTACCCTTACCCTTACCCTAACCCTAACCCTTCACCTAACCCTAACCCTAACCCTAACACCTAACCCTAAACCTAACCCTTACCCTTACCCTAACCCTAAACCTAACTCTGACCCTTACCATTACCCTAACCCTAACCCTAACCTTAACCCCAACCCTAAACCTAACCCTAACCCTAACCCAAACCCTAGGCCTAACACTTACCCTTAACCTAACCCTAACCCTAACCCTAATGCTTACTCTTACCCTAACCCTAAACCTAACCCTCACCCTCACACTAACCCTAAACCTAACCGACAACCCTAACCCTCACACTAACCCCTAACCCTATAACAAACCATAACCATAACCCTTACCCTTTTTCTAACCCTACCCCTGACCCTAAAACTTATGCTTACCCTAACCCCTCACTAACACTAACACTAACCCTAAACCTTCCCCTAACCCTAACCCTCACCTTAACCAGACCCTAACCCTTACCCTTACCCTAACCTTAAACCTAACCCTAACCCTAACCCTTACCTTACACTAACCCTAACCCTAATCTTAACCCTAACACGAACCCTAACCCTAAACCTAACCTCAACCCTAACCCTTATCCTTACCCTAACCCTAACCATAACCCTAACGCTAACCCTAACCCTAACCCAAAACCTAACCCTTACCCTTACGCTAACCCTAACCCTAAACCTAAACCTAACCCTAACCCTAACCCTAATCCTTACCCTAATCCTAACCCTAACCATAACCCTTACCCTAACCCTAATCCTTACCCTAATACTTACCCTAAACCTAACCCTACCCATAACCCTTACCCTAACCCTAATCCTTACCCTAACCCTAACCCTAACCCTAACCCTTCCCCTAACCCTAACCCTAACCCTAACCCTACCCTAACCCTTACCCTTACCCTAACCTTAAACCTAACCCTAACCCTAACTCTAACCCTTACCCTTACATTAACCCTAACCCTAAACTTAACCCTAACCCTAACCCTAACCCTAAACCTAACCTTAATCCTAAACCTTATCCTTACCCTAACCCTAACCATAACCCTAACCCTAAGCCTAAACCTAACCCTAAACCTAACCCTTACCCTTACCCTTACTCGAACCATAACCCGAAACCTAACCGTAACCCTTACCCTAACCCTAACCCTAACCCTAATCCTAACACTAACCCTAAACCTAACCGCCAACCCTAACCCTCACACTAACCCCTAACCCTAACCCTAACCATAACCATAACTCTTACCCTTTTCCTAACCCTACCCCTAACCCTAAAACTTACGCTTACCCTAACCCCTCCCTAACCCTAACCCTAATCCTAACACTTCCCCTAACCCTAATCCTAACCCTAACCCGACCCTAACCCTTACCCTTACCCTAACCTTAAACCTAACCCTAACCCTAACCCTTACCTTACATTAACCATAACCCTAATCTTAACCCTAACACGAACCCTAATTCTAACCCTAAACCTAACCTTAACCCTTACCCTTATCCTTACCCTAACCCTAACCATAACCCTAACTTAAGCCTAACCCTTACCCAAAACCTAACCCTTACCCTTACGCTAACCCTAACCCTAAACCTAACCGTAAACCTTATCCTAACCCTAACACTAACCCAAACTCTAACCTTAACTCTAACCCTTACCCTTACCCTAACCCTAACCCTAAACCTAACCCTAATCCTAACCCTAATCCTTACCCTAATCCTAAACCTAACCCTAACCCTTACCCTAACACTAATCCTTACCCTAATCCTTACCCTAACCCTAACCCTAACCATAACACTTACCCTAACCCTTATCCTTACCCTAACCCCAACCCTAACCCTTCCCCTAACCCTAACCCTAACCCTAACCCTACCCTAACCCTTACCCTTACCCTAACCTTAAAGCTAACCCTAACATTAACCCTAACCCTTACCCTTATATTAACCCTAACCCTAACCTTAAACCTAACCCGAACCCTAACCCTAAACCTAAACCTAACCTTAATCCTAACCCTTATCCTTACCCTAACCCTAACCATAACCCTAACCCTAAGCCTAACCCTAAACCTAAACCTAACTCTTACCCTTACCCTTACGCGAACCCTAACCCGAAACCTAACCGTAACCCTTACCCTAACCCTAACCCTAACCCTAACTCTATATCTAACCCTAACCATAACCCTAACCCTAACCCTAACCCTAACACTTACCCTAACTCTAACCCTAACCATTGCCCTTACCCTAACCCTAACCATAAACTTAACCCCAACCCTAAACCTAACCCTAAACCTAACCCTTACCCTAACACTTACCCTAACCCTAACCGTAACCCTAATCCTTATCCTAACCCTAACTCTAACCCTAAAACTTACCCTAACCCTAACCCTAACCTTAACACTTAACCTTACCCTAACACTAACCCTAACCCTAACACTTACCCTAACCCTAACCCTTACCCTAACCCTAAACCTAACCCTTACCATAAGCCTAACCCTAACACTAACCCTATCCTCTAACCCTAACCCTTACCCTAACCCTAACCCTAACGCTTACCCTTACCCTAAGCTTAAACCTAACTCTAACCCTAACCCAAACCCTAACCCTTACCCTAACCCTAACCCTAACCCTTACCCTAACCCTAACCCTAACCCTAACATTAAACCTAACCCTAACCCTAACCCTAACCATAACCCTAACCCTTACCCTTACCCTAACCCTAAACTTAAACCTAACCCTAACCCTAACCCTAACTCTAAACTTAACCCTATCCCTAACCCTAACCCTCGCCCTTACCCTAACCCTAACCCTAAACCTATCACTAACCCTAACCCTAACCCTAACCCTTACCCTTAACCTAAAGCTAACCCTAAACCTAAACCTAACCCTAACCCTAACCCTAAACCTAACCCCTAACCCTAACCCTAAACCTAATCCTTACCCTTATCCTAACCCTAACACTTACCCTAACACTTACCCTTACCCTAAACCCTACCCTATCCCCAACCCTAACCCTAAACCTTACCCTAACCCTAACCCTAACCCTCAACTTTACCCTTACCCTAAACCTAACCCTAAACCTTACCCTAAACCTAACCCTAACCCCTACCCTAACACTAAACCTAACCCTAACCCTAACCCTAAACCTAACCCTAACACATACCCTTACCCTAACTCTAACCCTAACCTTAACTGTAACCCTAAACCTAACCCTAAGCCTAACCCTATCCCATACCCAAACCCTAACCCTAACCCTAACCCTATCCCATACCCAAACCCTAACCCTAACCCTAACCCTTACCCTCACCCTAACCCTAACCCTAACCTTAATCCAACCTTAAACCTAACCCAAACGCTAACCCTAAACCTAACCCATACCCTTACCCTAACCCTAGCGCTAAACCTAACCCTAACCCTAACCCTTACCCTAACCATAACCCTAAACCTAACCCTAACACTTACCCTAACCCTACCCCTAACCATTACCCTTATCCTAACCCTAACTCTTACCCTATCCCTAACCCTAACCCTAACCCTAACCCTTACCCTAACCCTAACTCTAACCCTTAAACTTACCCTAACCCTAACCCTAACCTTAACACTTAAACTTACCCTAACCCTAACAATAATCCTAACCCTTACCTAACCCTAACCCTAAACGTAACACTTACCCTAACCTAACCCTAACCCTTACCTTAATCCTAACCCTAACACTAACCCTAACCCCTAACCCTAACCCGTAACCTAACCCTAACTCTAACCCTAATCCTAACTCTTACCCTTACCCTAACCATAAACCTAACTCTAACCCTAACCGAAACCCTAACCCTTACCCTAACCCTAACCCTAACCCTAACTCTTACACTAACCCTAACCCTAACCCTAAACTTCAACCTAACCCGAACCCTAACCATACCCCTAACCCTTACCCTTAACCTAACCCTAACCCTAAACCTAACCCTAAGCCTAACTCTAAAATTAACCCTATCCCTAACCCTAAACCTCGACCTTACCCTAACCCTAACCCTAAACCTATCACTAACCCTAACCCTAACCCTAACCCTAACCCTTATCCTTACCCTAAACCTAACCCTAAACCTAACCCTAACCCTAACCCTAACGCCTAACCCTAACCCTAACCCTAATACTTACCCTTATCCTTACCCTAACACTAACCCTAACCCTAACCCTAAACCTTACCCTAAACCTAACCATAACCCGTACCCTAAACCTAACCCTAACCCTAACCCTAACCCTAGCCCTTACCCTTATCTTAACTCTTACCCTAAACCTAACCCTTACCCCTACCTTAACATTAAACCTAACCCTAACCCTAAACATAACCCTAGCCCTTACCCTAACCATAACACTAAACCTAACCCTAACACATACCCTTACCCTAACTCTAACCCTAACCTTAACCGTAACCCTAAACCTAACCCTAACCCTAACCCTAACCCATACCCAAACCCTAACCCTACCATAACCCTTACCCTAACCCTAACCCTAACCTTAACCCAACCCTAAACCTAACCCTAATCCTTACCCTAACCCTAACACTAACCCTAACCCTAAGCCTAACACTTACCCTTACCCTAACCCTAACTCTAACCCTAACGCTTACACTTAACCTAACCCTAAACCTAACCCTAACCTTAACCCTAACCCTAAACCTAACCTCTAAAACCGAACCCTAACCGTACCCCTAACCCTAACCCTAACCATAATCATAACCCTTACCCTGATCCTAACCCTACGCCTAACCCTAAAACTTACCTTACCCTAACCAAAAACCTAACCCTAACCCTAACCCTAACCCTTCCTCTAACCCTATCCCTAACCCTAAACCTAACCGTAACCCTTACCCTTACCCTAACCCTAACACTAACCCTAAAACTTACCCTAACCCTAACCATAACCTTAACACTTAACCTTACCCTAACACTAACCCTAACACTAACCCTTACCCTAACCCTAACCCTAACCCTAAAACTTACCCTAACCCTAACCCTAACCCTAACCCTAACCCTTACCCTAACCCTAACTCTAACCCTTAAACTTACCCTAACCCTAACCCTAACCTTAACACTTAAACTTACCCTAACCCTAACAATAATCCTAACCCTTACCTAACCCTAACCCTAACCGTAACACTTACCCTAACCTATCCCTAACCCTTACCTTAATCCTAACCCTAACACTAACCCTAATCCTAACTCTTACCCTTACCCTAACCCTAAAACTAACTCTAACCCTAACCGAAACCCTAACCCTTACCCTAACCCTAACCCTAACTGTTACACTAATCCTAACCCTAACCCTAAACACTTAACCTTACCCTAACTCTAACCCTAACACTAACCCTTACCCTAACCCTAACCCTAACCCTAAAACTTACCCTAACCCTAACCCTAACCCTAACCGTAACCCTTACCATAAACCTAACACTAAACCTAACCCTAACCCTTACCCTAATCCTAACCCTAACACTAATTCTAACCCCTAACCCTAACCCTTAACCAAATCCTAACACTAAACCTAATCCTAACCCTTATCCTTAACCTTACCCTAACCCTACCACTTACCCTAACCCTAACGCCAACCCTAACCTTAAACATAACCTAATATTAACCTTAACCCTAACCCTTACCCTTACCCTAACCCTAACCCTAAACCTAACCCTAACCCTAACCCTAACTCCAAACTTAACCCTATACCTAAACCTAAGCCAAGCCCTTACCTTAACCCTAACCCTAAACCTATCACTAATCCTAACCGTAACCCTAACCATTACCGTTACCCTAAACCTAACCCTAACCCTAATCCTAACCCTAAACCCTAACCCTAACCCTAACCCTAATCCTTACCCTTATCCTAACCCTAACACTAACCCTAACACTTACCCTTACCCTAAACCCTACACTATCCCTAACCCTAACCCTAACCCTTACCCTAACCCTAACCTTAACCCTAAACCTTACCCTTACCCTAAACCTAACCCTAACCCTTACCCTAAACCTAACCCTAAACCTAACCCTAACCCTTACCCTCATCTTAACACTAACCCTAAACCTAACTCATCCCCTACCCTAACGCTAACCCTAAACCTAATCCTAACCCTAATCCAAACCCTAGCACATACTCTTACCCTAACCCTAACCCTAACCCATACCCTAACCCTAACCCTAATCCTAACCCTTACCCTTACCCTAACCCTAACCCTAACCTTAACCCAACCAAAACCTGACATTAACCCTAACCCTAACGCTAACCCTTACCCTTACCCTAACCCTGGCACTAAACCTAACCCTAACCCTAACCCTAACTCTTACCCTAACCCTAACCCTAATCCTAAACCTAACCCTTACCGTTACCCTAACCCTAACCCTAACCCAAACCTAACCCTAACCCTAACACTAACCTAAACCCTAACCCTTATCATTACCCTAACCCTAACCCTAACCATAACCATAAACCTAACCCTCAACCTACACCTAACCCTAACCCTTACCCTTACCCTAACCCTAAACCTAACCTTAACCCTAAACCTAACCTTAACCCTTACCCTAACCCTAACTCTGAACCTAAACCGAACCTTAACCCTATCCCTAACCCTAACCCTAACCTAACCCCATACTTAATGCTAACTCTAACCCTAAAACTAACCCTTACCCTAAACCTAACCCTAACCCTAACCTTTACCCTTCCCCTAACCGTAACGCTCAACCTAACCGTAACCCTAACCCTAAACCTAACGCCTAACCCTAACCCTAACCGAAACCCTTACCTTACCCTAACCCTAACCCTAAACCTAAACCTTACCCTTACCTTTACCCTAACCCTAACCTTAACCCAACCCTAACCCTAAACCTTACCCTTACCCTACCACTAACACTAACCCTAATCCTTACCCTAAACCTAAGCCTATCCCTAAACCTTACCCTTTCCCTAACTCTAACCCTAACCCTAACCCTTACCCTAACCCTAACCCTAAACCTAACCCTAAACCTAACAATAACCATAACCCTAACCCTAACCTTAAACCTAACCCAAACCCTAACCCTAACCCTAACCCGTACCTTTCCCTAACCCTAACCCTAAACCTAACCCTATCCCTAACCCTAACCCTGACCCTTACCCTTACCCTAACCCTAACCCTACACCTAACCCTAACCCTAACCATAACCCTAACACCTAACCCTAACCCTAACCATAACCCTAACCCTTACCCTTACCCTAACCCTAACCCTAACCCTAGCCCTTACCCTAACCATAACACTAAACCTAACCTTAACACATACCCTTACCCTAACTCTAACCCTAACCTTAACCGTAACCCTAAACCTAACCCTCACCCTAACCCTAACCCATACCCAAACCCTAACCCTACCATAACCCTTACCCTAACCCTAACCCTAACCTTAACCCAACCCTAAACCTAACCCTAATCCTTACCCTAACCCTAACACTAACCCTAACCCTAAGCCTAACACTTACCCTTACCCTAACCCTAACTCTAACCCTAACGCTTACACTTAACCTAACCCTAAACCTAACCCTAACCTTAACCCTAACCCTAAACCTAACCTCTAAAACCTAACCCTAACCGTACCCCTAACCCTAACCCTAACCATAATCATAACCCTTACACTGATCCTAACCCTACGCCTAACCCTAAAACTTACCTTACCCTAACCAAAAACCTAACCCTAACCCTAACCCTAACCCTTCCTCTAACCCTATCCCTAACCCTAAACCTAACCGTAACCCTTACCCTTACCCTAACCCTAACACTAACCCTAAAACTTACCCTAACCCTAACCATAACCTTAACACTTAACCTTACCCTAACACTAACCCTAACACTAACCCTTACCCTAACCCTAAACCTAACCCTAAAACTTACCCTAAAACTTACCCTAACCCTAACCCTAACCCTTACCCTAACCCTAACTCTAACCCTTAAACTTACCCTAACCCTAACCCTAACCTTAACACTTAAACTTACCCTAACCCTAACAATAATCCTAACACTTACCTAACCCTAACCCTAACCGTAACACTTACCCTAACCTAACCCTAACCCTTAACTTAATCCTAACCCTAACACTAACCCTAATCCTAACTCTTACCCTTACCCTAACCCTAAACCTAACTCTAACCCTAACCGAAACCCTAACCCTTACCCTAACCCTAACCCTAACTCTTACACTAACCCTAACCCTAACCCTAAACACTTAATCTTACCCTAACACTAACCCTAACACTAACCCTTACCCTAACCCTAACCCTAACCCTAAAACTTACCCTAACCCTAACCCTAACCCTAACCGTAACCCTTACCATAAACCTAACACTAAACCTAACCCTAACCCTTACCCTAATCCTAACCCTAACACTAATTCTAACCCCTAACCCTAACCCTTAACCAAATCCTAACACTAAACCTAATCCTAACCCTTATCCTTAACCTTACCCTAACCCTACCACTTACCCTAACCCTAACGCCAACCCTAACCTTAAACATAACCTAATATTAACCTTAACCCTAACCCTTACCCTTACCCTAACCCTAACCCTAAACCTAACCCTAACCCTAACCCTAACTCCAAACTTAACCCTATACCTAAACCTAAGCCAAGCCCTTACCTTAACCCTAACCCTAAACCTATCACTAATCCTAACCGTAACCCTAACCATTACCGTTACCCTAAACCTAACCCTAACCCTAATCCTAACCCTAAACCCTAACCCTAACCCTAACCCTAATCCTTACCCTTATCCTAACCCTAACACTAACCCTAACACTTACCCTTACCCTAAACCCTACACTATCCCTAACCCTAACCCTAACCCTTACCCTAACCCTAACCTTAACCCTAAACCTTACCCTTACCCTAAACCTAACCCTAACCCTTACCCTAAACCTAACCCTAAACCTAACCCTAACCCTTACCCTCATCTTAACACTAACCCTAAACCTAACTCATCCCCTACCCTAACGCTAACCCTAAACCTAATACTAACCCTAATCCTAACCCTAGCACATACTCTTACCCTAACCCTAACCCTAACCCATACCCTAACCCTAACCCTAATCCTAACCCTTACCCTTACCCTAACCCTAACCCTAACCTTAACCCAACCAAAACCTGACATTAACCCTAACCCTAACGCTAACCCTTACCCTTACCCTAACCCTGGCACTAAACCTAACCCTAACCCTAACCCTAACTCTTACCCTAACCCTAACCCTAATCCTAAACCTAACCCTTACCGTTACCCTAACCCTAACCCTAACCCAAACCTAACCCTAACCCTAACACTAACCTAAACCCTAACCCTTATCATTACCCTAACCCTAACCCTAACCATAACCATAAACCTAACCCTCAACCTACACCTAACCCTAACCCTTACCCTTACCCTAACCCTAAACCTAACCTTAACCCTAAACCTAACCTTAACCCTTACCCTAACCCTAACTCTGAACCTAAACCGAACCTTAACCCTATCCCTAACCCTAACCCTAACCTAACCCCATACTTAATGCTAACTCTAACCCTAAAACTAACCCTTACCCTAAACCTAACCCTAACCCTAACCTTTACCCTTCCCCTAACCGTAACGCTCAACCTAACCGTAACCCTAACCCTAAACCTAACGCCTAACCCTAACCCTAACCGAAACCCTTACCTTACCCTAACCCTAACCCTAAACCTAAACCTTACCCTTACCTTTACCCTAACCCTAACCTTAACCCAACCCTAACCCTAAACCTTACCCTTACCCTACCACTAACACTAACCCTAATCCTTACCCTAAACCTAAGCCTATCCCTAAACCTTACCCTTTCCCTAACTCTAACCCTAACCCTAACCCTTACCCTAACCCTAACCCTAAACCTAACCCTAAACCTAACAATAACCATAACCCTAACCCTAACCTTAAACCTAACCCAAACCATAACCCTAACCCTAACCAGTACCTTTCCCTAACCCTAACCCTAAACCTAACCCTATCCCTAACCCTAACCCTGACCCTTACCCTTACCCTAACCCTAACCCTACACCTAACCCTAACCCTAACCATAACCCTAACACCTAACCCTAACCCTAACCATAACCCTAACCCTTACCCTTACCCTAACCCTAACCCTAACCCTAGCCCTTACCCTAACCATAACACTAAACCTAACCTTAACACATACCCTTACCCTAACTCTAACCCTAACCTTAACCGTAACCCTAAACCTAACCCTCACCCTAACCCTAACCCATACCCAAACCCTAACCCTACCATAACCCTTACCCTAACCCTAACCCTAACCTTAACCCAACCCTAAACCTAACCCTAATCCTTACCCTAACCCTAACACTAACCCTAACCCTAAGCCTAACACTTACCCTTACCCTAACCCTAACTCTAACCCTAACGCTTACACTTAACCTAACCCTAAACCTAACCCTAACCTTAACCCTAACCCTAAACCTAACCTCTAAAACCTAACCCTAACCGTACCCCTAACCCTAACCCTAACCATGATCATAACCCTTACACTGATCCTAACCCTACGCCTAACCCTAAAACTTACCTTACCCTAACCAAAAACCTAACCCTAACCCTAACCCTAACCCTTCCTCTAACCCTATCCCTAACCCTAAACCTAACCGTAACCCTTACCCTTACCCTAACCCTAACACTAACCCTAAAACTTACCCTAACCCTAACCATAACCTTAACACTTAACCTTACCCTAACACTAACCCTAACACTAACCCTTACCCTAACCCTAAACCTAACCCTAAAACTTACCCTAACCCTAACCCTAACCCTAACCCTAACCCTTACCCTAACCCTAACTCTAACCCTTAAACTTACCCTAACCCTAACCCTAACCTTAACACTTAAACTTACCCTAACCCTAACAATAATCCTAACACTTACCTAACCCTAACCCTAACCGTAACACTTACCCTAACCTAACCCTAACCCTTACCTTAATCCTAACCCTAACACTAACCCTAATCCTAACTCTTACCCTTACCCTAACCCTAAACCTAACTCTAACCCTAACCGAAACCCTAACCCTTACCCTAACCCTTACCCTAACTCTTACACTAACCCTAACCCTAACCCTAAACACTTAATCTTACCCTAACACTAACCCTAACACTAACCCTTACCCTAACCCTAACCCTAACCCTAAAACTTACCCTAACCCTAACCCTAACCCTAACCGTAACCCTTACCATAAACCTAACACTAAACCTAACCCTAACCCTTACCCTAATCCTAACCCTAACACTAATTCTAACCCCTAACCCTAACCCTTAACCAAATCCTAACACTAAACCTAATCCTAACCCTTATCCTTAACCTTACCCTAACCCTACCACTTACCCTAACCCTAACGCCAACCCTAACCTTAAACATAACCTAATATTAACCTTAACCCTAACCCTTACCCTTACCCTAACCCTAACCCTAAACCTAACCCTAACCCTAACCCTAACTCCAAACTTAACCCTATACCTAAACCTAAGCCAAGCCCTTACCTTAACCCTAACCCTAAACCTATCACTAATCCTAACCGTAACCCTAACCATTACCGTTACCCTAAACCTAACCCTAACCCTAATCCTAACCCTAAACCCTAACCCTAACCCTAACCCTAATCCTTACCCTTATCCTAACCCTAACACTAACCCTAACACTTACCCTTACCCTAAACCCTACACTATCCCTAACCCTAACCCTAACCCTTACCCTAACCCTAACCTTAACCCTAAACCTTACCCTTACCCTAAACCTAACCCTAACCCTTACCCTAAACCTAACCCTAAACCTAACCCTAACCCTTACCCTCATCTTAACACTAACCCTAAACCTAACTCATCCCCTACCCTAACGCTAACCCTAAACCTAATACTAACCCTAATCCTAACCCTAGCACATACTCTTACCCTAACCCTAACCCTAACCCATACCCTAACCCTAACCCTAATCCTAACCCTTACCCTTACCCTAACCCTAACCCTAACCTTAACCCAACCAAAACCTGACATTAACCCTAACCCTAACGCTAACCCTTACCCTTACCCTAACCCTGGCACTAAACCTAACCCTAACCCTAACCCTAACTCTTACCCTAACCCTAACCCTAATCCTAAACCTAACCCTTACCGTTACCCTAACCCTAACCCTAACCCAAACCTAACCCTAACCCTAACACTAACCTAAACCCTAACCCTTATCATTACCCTAACCCTAACCCTAACCATAACCATAAACCTAACCCTCAACCTACACCTAACCCTAACCCTTACCCTTACCCTAACCCTAAACCTAACCTTAACCCTAAACCTAACCTTAACCCTTACCCTAACCCTAACTCTGAACCTAAACCGAACCTTAACCCTATCCCTAACCCTAACCCTAACCTAACCCCATACTTAATGCTAACTCTAACCCTAAAACTAACCCTTACCCTAAACCTAACCCTAACCCTAACCTTTACCCTTCCCCTAACCGTAACGCTCAACCTAACCGTAACCCTAACCCTAAACCTAACGCCTAACCCTAACCCTAACCGAAACCCTTACCTTACCCTAACCCTAACCCTAAACCTAAACCTTACCCTTACCTTTACCCTAACCCTAACCTTAACCCAACCCTAACCCTAAACCTTACCCTTACCCTACCACTAACACTAACCCTAATCCTTACCCTAAACCTAAGCCTATCCCTAAACCTTACCCTTTCCCTAACTCTAACCCTAACCCTAACCCTTACCCTAACCCTAACCCTAAACCTAACCCTAAACCTAACAATAACCATAACCCTAACCCTAACCTTAAACCTAACCCAAACCATAACCCTAACCCTAACCAGTACCTTTCCCTAACCCTAACCCTAAACCTAACCCTATCCCTAACCCTAACCCTGACCCTTACCCTTACCCTAACCCTAACCCTACACCTAACCCTAACCCTAACCATAACCCTAACACCTAACCCTAACCCTAACCATAACCCTAACCCTTACCCTTACCCTAACCCTAACCCTAACCCTAGCCCTTACCCTAACCATAACACTAAACCTAACCTTAACACATACCCTTACCCTAACTCTAACCCTAACCTTAACCGTAACCCTAAACCTAACCCTCACCCTAACCCTAACCCATACCCAAACCCTAACCCTACCATAACCCTTACCCTAACCCTAACCCTAACCTTAACCCAACCCTAAACCTAACCCTAATCCTTACCCTAACCCTAACACTAACCCTAACCCTAAGCCTAACACTTACCCTTACCCTAACCCTAACTCTAACCCTAACGCTTACACTTAACCTAACCCTAAACCTAACCCTAACCTTAACCCTAACCCTAAACCTAACCTCTAAAACCTAACCCTAACCGTACCCCTAACCCTAACCCTAACCATGATCATAACCCTTACACTGATCCTAACCCTACGCCTAACCCTAAAACTTACCTTACCCTAACCAAAAACCTAACCCTAACCCTAACCCTAACCCTTCCTCTAACCCTATCCCTAACCCTAAACCTAACCGTAACCCTTACCCTTACCCTAACCCTAACACTAACCCTAAAACTTACCCTAACCCTAACCATAACCTTAACACTTAACCTTACCCTAACACTAACCCTAACACTAACCCTTACCCTAACCCTAAACCTAACCCTAAAACTTACCCTAACCCTAACCCTAACCCTAACCCTAACCCTTACCCTAACCCTAACTCTAACCCTTAAACTTACCCTAACCCTAACCCTAACCTTAACACTTAAACTTACCCTAACCCTAACAATAATCCTAACACTTACCTAACCCTAACCCTAACCGTAACACTTACCCTAACCTAACCCTAACCCTTACCTTAATCCTAACCCTAACACTAACCCTAATCCTAACTCTTACCCTTACCCTAACCCTAAACCTAACTCTAACCCTAACCGAAACCCTAACCCTTACCCTAACCCTTACCCTAACTCTTACACTAACCCTAACCCTAACCCTAAACACTTAATCTTACCCTAACACTAACCCTAACACTAACCCTTACCCTAACCCTAACCCTAACCCTAAAACTTACCCTAACCCTAACCCTAACCCTAACCGTAACCCTTACCATAAACCTAACACTAAACCTAACCCTAACCCTTACCCTAATCCTAACCCTAACACTAATTCTAACCCCTAACCCTAACCCTTAACCAAATCCTAACACTAAACCTAATCCTAACCCTTATCCTTAACCTTACCCTAACCCTACCACTTACCCTAACCCTAACGCCAACCCTAACCTTAAACATAACCTAATATTAACCTTAACCCTAACCCTTACCCTTACCCTAACCCTAACCCTAAACCTAACCCTAACCCTAACCCTAACTCCAAACTTAACCCTATACCTAAACCTAAGCCAAGCCCTTACCTTAACCCTAACCCTAAACCTATCACTAATCCTAACCGTAACCCTAACCATTACCGTTACCCTAAACCTAACCCTAACCCTAATCCTAACCCTAAACCCTAACCCTAACCCTAACCCTAACCCTAATCCTTACCCTATCCTAACCCTAACACTAACCCTAACACTTACCCTTACCCTAAACCCTACACTATCCCTAACCCTAACCCTAACCCTTACCCTAACCCTAACCTTAACCCTAAACCTTACCCTTACCCTAAACCTAACCCTAACCCTTACCCTAAACCTAACCCTAACCCTTACCCTCATCTTAACACTAACCCTAAACCTAACTCATCCCCTACCCTAACGCTAACCCTAAATCTAATCCTAACCCTAATCCTAACCCTAGCACATACTCTTACCCTAACCCTAACCCTAACCCATACCCTAACCCTAACCCTAATCCTAACCCTTACCCTTACCCTAACCCTAACCCTAACCTTAACCCAACCAAAACCTGACATTAACCCTAACCCTAACGCTAACCCTTACCCTTACCCTAACCCTGGCACTAAACCTAACCCTAACCCTAACCCTAACTCTTACCCTAACCCTAACCCTAATCCTAAACCTAACCCTTACCCTTACCCTAACCCTAACCCTAACCCAAACCTAACCCTAACCCTAACAGTAACCTAAACCCTAACCCTTATCATTACCCTAACCCTAACCCTAACCATAACCATAAACCTAACCCTCAACCTACACCTAACCCTAACCCTTACCCTTACCCTAACCCTAAACCTAACCTTAACCCTAAACCTAACCTTAACCCTTACCCTAACCCTAACTCTGAACCTAAACCGAACCTTAACCCTATCCCTAACCCTAACCCTAACCTAACCCTATACTTAATGCTAACTCTAACCCTAAAACTAACCCTTACCCTAAACATAACCCTAACCCTAACCTTTACCCTTCCCCTAACCGTAACGCTCAACCTAACCGTAACCCTAACCCTAAACCTAACGCCTAACCCTAACCCTAACCGAAACCCTTACCTTACCCTAACCCTAACCCTAAACCTAAACCTTACCCTTACCTTTACCCTAACCCTAACCTTAACCCAACCCTAACCCTAAACCTTACCCTTACCCTACCACTAACACTAACCCTAATCCTTACCCTAAACCTAAGCCTATCCCTAAACCTTACCCTTTCCCTAACTCTAACCCTAACCCTAACCCTTACCCTAACCCTAACCCTAAACCTAACCCTAAACCTAACAATAACCATAACCCTAACCCTAACCTTAAACCTAACCCAAACCATAACCCTAACCCTAACCCGTACCTTTCCCTAACCCTAACCCTAACCCTAACCCTATCCCTTACCCTAACCCTGACCCTTACCCTTACCCTAACCCTAACCCTACACCTAAACCTAACCCTAACCCTAACCCTAACCCTAACACCTAACCCTAACCCTAACCATAACCCTAACCCTTACCCTTACCCTAACCCTAACCCTGACCCTTACCATTACCCTAACACTAACCCTAACCTTAACCCCAATGCTAAACCTGACCCTAACCCTAACCCTAACAATTAACCTAACCCTAATCCTTACACTAGCCCTAACCCTAAGCCTAACACTTACCCTTACACTAACCCTAACCCTAACCCTAACGCTTACCCTTACCCTAACCCTAACCCTAACCCTAACCCCTAAACCTAACCCTAACCATAACCATAACCCTTACCCTTATCCTAACCCTACCCCTAACCCTAAAACTTACCCTTACCCTAACCCCAACCCTAACCCGAACCCTAACCCTAACCCTAAACCTAACCGTAACCCTTAACCTTACCCTTAACCTAACCCTAACACTAATCCTAACTCTACACCTAACCTTAACCATAACCCTTACCCTTACCCTAACCCTAACCCTAACCCTAAACCTAACCCTAAGCCTAACCGTAACCCTTACCCTAACCCTACCCCTGGACCTAACCCTAACCCTAACCCTAACCCTAACACTTACACTAACCCTAACACTAACCCTAATCCTAACCCTTACCCTAATCCTAACCCTAACACTAACCCTAATCCCTAACCCTAACCCTTAACCTAACACTAACCCTAACACTAACCCTAACGTTACCCTTACCCTAAACCTAAACCTAACCCTAAAATTAACCCTAACCCTAACGCTAAACTTAAACCTATCCCTAACCCTAGCACTCGCCATTATCCTAACCCTAACCCTAAACCTATCACTAACCCTTACCCTAACAATCACCCTTACCCTTACCCTAAACCTAACCCTAAACCTAACCCTAATCCTAACCCTAACCCTAACCCCTAACCCTAAACCTAACCCTAATCCTTACCCTTATCCTAACCCTAACACTAACCCTAACACTTACCCTTACCCTAAACCCTACCCTATCCCTAACCCTAACCCTAACCCTTACCCTAACAATAACCCTAACCCTAACCCTAAAACTTACCCTTACCCTAAACCTAACCCTAACACTAACCCTAAAACTTACCCTTACCTTCAACCTAACCCTTAACCTAACCCTTACCCCTACCCTAATGCTAACCCTAACCCTAACACATACCTGTACCCTAACACTAACCCTAACCTTAACCGTAACCCTAAACCTAACCCTAACCCTTACCCTAACCCAAACCCTAACCCTAACCCTAACCCTATTCCTTACTCTTACCCTAACAATAACTCTAATCTTAACACAAACCTAACCCTAACCCTAACCCTAACCCTTACCCTAACCCTAGGGCTAAACCTAACCCTAACCCTAACCCTAACCCTAACCCTAACCATAACAGTAATCCTAATCCTAACCATTACCCTTACACTAACCCTAACCCTAAACCTAACCTTAACCCTAACCCTAACCCTAACCCTAACCTTTACCCTAAACCTTATCCTTACCCTAACCCTAAACCTAACCCTTACCCTAACCTAACCCTAAACCTAACCCTAACCCTGGCCCTAAACCTAACCCTAACCCTAACACTAATCCTAACACTTACCCTAAACCTAACCCTAACCATTGCCCTTATCCTAACCCTAACCCTAAACTTAACCCCAACCCTAACCGTAACCCTTACCGTAACACTTACCCAAACCGTAACCCTAAACCTAACCCTAACCCTCACCCTAACCCTAACTCTAACCCTAAAACTTACCCTAACCCTAACCCTAACCCTAACCCTTAATGTTAGCCTAACCCTAACCCTAACCCTAACCTTAACCCAACGCTAAACCTAACCCTAATCCTAAATCTAACCCTTACCCTTTCCCTAACCCTAGTCCTAAACCTTACCCTAACCCCAACGCTAACCCTTAACCTAACCCTAACCATAATCCTAACCCTAACCCTTACCCTTACCCTAACCCTAACCCTAACCCTAACCTAACTCTAACCCTAACCTTAACCCTAACGCTTATCCTTACCCTAATCCTAACCCTAAACCTAACCTTAACCCTAAACCTAATCCTTGCCCTTACCCTAACCCTAACTCTAAACCTAACCCTAACCCTTACCCTAACACTAACCCTAACCCTAACCTAACACTTACCGTTACCCTAACCCTAACCCTAACCCTTACCCTTACCCTAACCCTAACCCTAACCCTTACTCTTACCCTTACCCTAACACTAACCCTAACCCTAACCGTAAACCTAACCCTAACCCTACCCCTAACCCTTACCCGTTCCCTAACCCTAACCCTAAACCTAACCCTTACCCTTACCCTAACCCTAAACTTAACCCTAAACCTAACCCTAACCCTAACCCTTACTCTTACCCTAACCCTAACCGTAACCTTAACCCAATCCTAAACCTAACCCTAACCCTTACCCTCACACTAACCCAAACCCTAATCCTTACCCTAACCCTAACCCTATCCCTAACCCTTACCGTTGCCCTAACCCTAACCCTAACCCTTACCTTTACCCTAACCCTAAACCTGACCCTAAACCTAACCCTAACCCTAACACTAAGCCTAAGCTTAACCCTAACCCTAAACCTAAGGCTTACCCTTACTCTAACCCTAAACCTAACCCTAAACCTAACCCTAACCCTAACCCTAACCCCTAACCCTAAACCTAACCCTAATCCTTACCCTTATCCTAACGCTAACACTAACCCTAACACTTACCCTTACCCTAAACCCTACCCTATCCCTAACCCTAACCCTAACCCTTACCCTAACAATAACCCTAACCCTAACCCTAAAACTTACCCTTACCCTAAACCTAACCCTAACCATTACCCTAAACCTAACCCTAACCCTAACCCTAAAACTTACCCTTACCTTCAACCTAACCCTTAACCTAACACTTACCAATACCCTAACGCTAACCCTAACCCTAACCCTAACACATACCTGTACCCTAACACTAACCCTAACCTTAACCATAACCCTAATCCTTACCCTAACCCAAACCCTAACCCTAACCCTAACCCTATTCCTTACCCTTACCCTAACAATAACCCTAACCTTAACACAAACCTAAACCTAACCCTAACCCTAACCCTTACCCTTACCCTAAACCTAGCGCTAAACCTAACCCTAACCCTAACCCTAACCCTAACCATAACAGTAATCCTAATCCTAACCATTACCCTTACCGTAACCCTAACCCTAAACCTAACCGTAACCCTAACCCTAACCCTAACCTTTACCCTAACCCTTATCCTTACCCTAACCCTAAACCTAACCCTAACCCTGGCCCTAACCCTAACCCTAACCCTAACACTAATCCGAACACTTACCCTAAACCTAACCCTAACCATTGCCCTTATCCTAACCCTAACCCTAAACTTAACCGCATCCCTAAACCTAACCCTAACCGTAACCCTTACCCTAACACTTACCCTAACCGTAACTCTAAACCTAACCCTAACCCTCACCCTAACCCTAACTCTAACCCTAAAACTTACCCTAACCCTAACCCTAACCCTAACCCTTAACCTTAGCCTAACCCAAACCCTAACCCTAACCTTAACCCAACGCTAAACCTAACCCTAATCCTAAATCTAACCCTTACCCTTACCCTAACCCTAGTCCTAAACCTTACCCTAACCCCAACCCTAACCCTTAACCTAACCCTAACCATAATCCTAACCCTAACCCGTACCCTTACCCTAACCCTAACTCTAACTCTAAACTTAACCCTATCCCTAACCCTAAACCTAACACCTACCCTTACCCTAAAACTAACCCTAAACCTAACCCTAACCCTAACCCTAACCCTAACCCCTAACCCTAACCCTAACTCTAATCCGTACCCTTATCCTAACCCTAACACTAACACTAACACTTACCCTTACCCTAAACCCTACCCTATCCCTAACCCTAACCCTAACCCTTACCCTAACCCTAACCCTAACCCTAACCCTAAACCTTACCCTTACCCTAAACCTAATCCTAACCCTTACCATAATCCTAACCCTAACCCTAGCCTTAACCGTAACCCTAAACCTAACCCTAACCATAGCCCTTATCCTTACCCTAACCCTAACCCTAACCATAACCCTTACCCTTACCCTAACCCTAACCTTAACGCAACCCTAAACCTAACCCTAACCCTAACCCTAACACTTACACTTATCCAAACCCTAGCGCTAAACCTAACCCTAACCCTAACCCTAACCCTTACCCTAAACCTAACCCTAATCCTACCTCTAACCCTTACCCTTACCCTAACCCTAACCCTAAACCTAACCCTCATCCTAACCCTAACCCTAACCTTAACCATAAACCTTATCCTTAACCTAACCCTAACCTTAACCCTAATACTAAACCTAACCCTAAAACTAAACCTAACCCTTACCCTTACCCTAACCCTAACCCTAATCCTAACCCTAAACCTAACCCTAACCCTAACCCTAACACTAACCCTTACCCTTCCCCTAACCCTAACCCTAACCCTTACCCTTACCCTAACATTAACCCTAACCCTAACCCTAACACTTACTCTAACCCTAAGCCTAACCCTAACCCTAAACCTAATCCTAACCCTAACCCTAACCCTTACCTTTACCCTAACCCTAAACCTAAACGTAACCCTAACCCTTACTCTTACCCTTACCCTCACCTAAACTTAAACCTAACCCTAACCCTAACCCTAACCTTAACCCTAAACCCTTATCCTTACCCTAACCCTAACCCTAACCATAAACCTACCCCTAACCCTAACCTTAACCCTAACACTTTCCCTTAACCTAAACCTAACCCTAACCATAAACCTAACATTAACCCTAAACTTAACCATTATCCTTACCCTAACCGTAAGCCTAAAACTAACCCTAACCGTAACCCTAAACCTAACCCCTACCGCTGTCCCTACCCCTTACCCTTACCCTAACCCTAACTCTAACCCTAACCCTAACACTCACCCTAACCCTCACCCTAACCATTACCCTTATATTAAACCTGACCTAAACTTAACCCCAACCCTAAACCTAACCCTAACCCTAACCCTTAACCTAACACTTACCCTTACCCTAACCCTAACCCTAACCCTTACCCTTACCCTAACTTTAAACCTAAATCTAACCCTAAACCTAACCCTAACCCTTACCCTAACCCTAACCCTAACTCTTACCCTAACCCTAACCCTAACCCTAACCTTAAACCTAACCATAACCATAACCCCAAACCTAACCCTTACCCTTACCTTAAACCTAACCCTAAGAATAAACCTAACCCTAACCCTAACTCTAAACTTAACCCTAACCCTAACCCTAACCCTTGCCCTTACCCTAACCCTAACCCTAAACCTATCACTAACCCTAACCCTAACCCTAACCCTTAACCTTAACCTAACCCTAACCCTATCCCTAACCTTAACCCAAGCCTAAACCTAACCCTAATCCTAACCCAAATCCTTACCCTTACCCTAACCCTAGCCCTAAACATGATCCTAACCCCAACCCTAACCCTTACCCTAACCCTAACCATAATCCTAACCCTAACCCTTACCCTTATGCTAACCCTAACCCTAACCTAATCCTAAACCTAACTCTAAGCATAACCTTAACCCTAACACTTATCCTTACCCTAATCCTAACCCTAAACGTAACCCTAACCCTAGACCTAACCCTTGCCCTTACCCTAACCCTAACTCTAAAACTAACCCTAACCCTTACCCTAACACTAACCCTAACCCTAACCCTAACCCTAACCCTAAACCTAACCCTACCCCTACCCCTAACCCTTACCCTTTCCCTAACACTAACCCTAAACCTAACCCTTACCCTTACCCTAACCCTAAACCTAACCCTAAATCTAACCCTAACCCTAACCCTAACCATAACCTTAACCCAATCCTAACCCTAACCCTAACCCTTACCCTCACACTAACCCTAACCCTAATCCTTACATTAACCCTAACCCTATCCCTAACGCTTACCATTTCCCTAACCATAACCCTAACCCTTACATTTACCCTAACCCTAAACTGAACCCTAACCCTAACACTAAGCCTAAGCTTAAACCTAACCCAAACCCTAACCCTAACCCTAACCCGTACCTTTCCCTAACCCTAACCCTAAACCTAACCCTAACCCTAACCCTAATCATGACCCTTACCCTTACCCTAACCCTAACCCTAACCCTACACCTAACCCTAACCCTAACCCTAACACTTAACCCTAACCCCAACCCTAACCCTTACCCTTACCCTTACCCTAACCCTAACCCTAACTCTGACCCTTACCATTACCCTAACCCTAACCCTAACCTTAACTTCAAACCTAAACCTAACCCTAACCCTAACCATAACCCTTAACCTAACTCTAATCCTTACCCTAACCCTAACCCTAAACTTAATCCTAGGCCTAACACTTAACCTTACCCTAACCCTAACCCTAACCCTAACGCTTACCCTTACCCTAACCCTAAACCTAACTCTGACCGTAACCCTAACCATAAACGTAACTGCCAACCCTAACTCTCACACTAACCCCTAACCCTATCCCTAACCATAACCATAACCCTTACCCTTTTCCTAACCCTGCCCCTAACCCTAAAACTTACGCTTATCCTAACCTCTCCCTAATTCTAACCTTAACCTAAACTTTCCCCTAACCCTAACCCTAACCCTAACCCGACCCTAACCCTTACCCTTACCCTAACCTTAAACCTAACCCTAACCCTAACCCTAACACTTACCCTTACACTAACCCTAACCCTAATCTTAACCCCAACCCGAACCCTAACCCTAACCCTAACCCTAAACCGAACCTTAACCCTAACCCTTATCCTTACCCTAACCCTAACCCTAAGCCTAACCCTAACCCAAAACCTAACCGTTACCCTTACGCTAACCCTAACCCTAAACCTAACCGTAAACCTTACCCTAACCCTAACACTAATCCTAACTGTAACCCTAACCTTAACCCAAACCATTACACTTACCCTAACCCTAACCCTAAACCTAACCCTAAACCTAACCCTAACCCTAACCCTAATCCTTACCCTAATCCTAACCCTAACCATAACCCTTACCCTAACCCTAATACTTACCCTAAACCTAACCCTTCCCATAACCCTTACCCTAACCCTAATCCTTACCCTAACCCTAACCCTAACCCTAAACCTTCCCCTAACCCTAACCCTAACCCTAACCTTACACTAACCCTTACCCTTACCCTAACCTTAAAGATAACCCTAACCCTAACCCTAACCCTTACCCTTACATTAACCCTAAACCTAAACTTAACCCTAACCCGAACCCTAACCCTAACCCTAAACCTAACCTAAATCCTAACCCTTATCCTTAACCTAACCCTAACCATAACCCTAACCCTAAGCCTAACCCTAACGCTAACCCTAACCCTAACCCTAATCATTGCCTTATCCTAACCCTAACCCTAAACTTAACCCCAACCCTAAACCTAACCCTAACCCTAAACCTTACCCTAACACTTACCCTAACCGTAACAATAACCCTAACCTTAACCCTTACGCTAACCCTAACTCTAACCCTAAAACTTACCCTAACTCTTACCCTAACCGTAACCCTAACCCTAACCCTAACCCGTACCCTAACCCTAACTCTAACCCTAAAACTTACCCTAACCCTAACCCTAACCTTAACACTTAACCTTACCCTAACCCTAACCCTAACCCAAACCCTTACCCTTAACCTTACCCTAACACTAACCCTAACCCTAACCCTAACCCTAAACCTAACCCTACCCCTACAACTAACCCTTACCCTTTCCCTAACACTAACCCTAAAACTAACCCTTACCCTTACCCTAACCCTAAACCTAACCCTAAACCTAACCCTAACCCTAACCCTAACCCTAACCTTAACCCAATCCTAACCCTAAACCTAACCCTTACCCTCACACTAACCCTAACCCTAACACTTACCCTTCCCTAACCCTAAACCTCACCCTTACCCTTACCCTTACGCTTACCCTAACACTAACCCTAACCCTAACCCTAAACCTAACCCTAACCCTACCCCTAACGCTTACCCTTTCCCTAACACTAACCCTAAACCTAACCCTTACCCTTACCCTAACCCTAAACCTAACCCTAAACCTAACCCTAACCCTAACCCTAACCTTAATCCAATCCTAACCCTAACCCTAACCCTTACCCTCACACTAACCCTAACCCTAATCCTTACCCTAACCCTAACCCTATCCCTAACCCTTACACTTTCCCAAACCCTAACCCTAACCCTTATCTTTACCCTAACCCTAAACCTAACCCTAACCCTAACACTAAGCCTAAGCTTAAACCTAACCCAAACCCTAACCCTAACCCTAACCCGTACCTTTCCCTAACCCTAACCCTAAACCTAACCCTAACGCTAACCCTAACCCTGACCCTTACCCTTACCCTAACCCTAACCCTACACCTAACCCTAACCCTAACCCTAACACTTAACCCTAACCCTAACCCTTACCCTTACCCTAACCCTAACCCTAACTCTCACCGTTACCATTACCCTAACCCTAATCCTAAACTTAACCCCAAACCTAAACCTAAACCTAACCCTAACCATAACCCTTAACCTAACTCTAATCCTTACCCTAACCCTAACCCTAGGCCTAACACTTACCCTTACCCTAACCCTAACCCTAACCCTAACTCTTACCCTTACCCTAATCCTAAACCTAACCCTGACCCTAACACTAACCCTAAACCTAACAGCCAACCCTAACCCTCACACTAACCCCTAACCCTATCCCTAACCATAACCATAACCCTTACCCTTTTCCTAACCCTACCCCTAACCCTAAAACTTACGCTTATCCTAACCCCTCCCTAATTCTAACCTTAACCCTAACCCTTCCCCTAACCCTGACCCTAACCCTAACCCTAACCCGACCCTAACCCTTACCCTTACCCTAACCTTAAACCTAACCCTAACCCTAACCCTAACCCTTACCCTTACACTAACCCTAACCCTAATCTTAACCCCAACCCGAACCCTAACCCAACCCTAAACCGAAACTTAACCCTAACCCTTATCCTTACCCTAACCCTAACCCTAACCCTAAGCCTAAACCTAACCCAAAACCTACCCTTACGCTTACGCTAACCCTAACCCTAAACCTAACCGTAAACCTTAACCTAACGCTAACACTAATCCTAACTCTAACCCTAACCTTAACTCAAACCCTTACCCTTACCCTAACCCTAACCCTAAACCTAACCCTAAACCTAAACCTAACCCTAACCCTAATCCTTACCCTAATCCTAACCCTAACCATAACCCTTACCCTAACCCTAATCCTTACCCTAATCCTTACCCTAACCCTAACCATAACCATAACCCTTACCCTAAACCTAATTCTTACCCTAACCCTAACCCTAACCCTAAACCTTCCCCTAACCCTAACCCTAACCCTAACCCTAACCCTACCCTAACCCTTACCCTTACCCTAACCTTAACCCTAACCCGAACCCTAACCCTAACCCTAAACCTAACCTTACTCCTAACTCTTATCCTTACCCTAACCCTAACCATAACCCTAACCCTAAGCCTAACCCTAACCCTAAACCTAACCCTTACCCTTACCCTTACGCGAACCCTAACCCAAAACCTAATCGTAACCCTTACTCTAACCCTAACCCTAAACCTAACCCTAACCCTAACCCTAACCCTAACCCTTATCCTAAAAGTAACCCTGGCCCTCACCCTAACCCTAACCCTAACCCTAACCCTAACACTTACCCTAACCCTAACCCTAAACATTGCCCTTATCCTAACCCTAACCCTAAACTTAACCCCAACCCTAAACCTATACCTAACCCTAAACCTTACCCTAACACTTACACTAACCGTAACCGAAACCCTAACCCTAACCCTTACCCTAACCCTAACTCTAACCCTAAAACTTACCCTAACCCTAACCCTAACCTTAACACTTAACCTTACCCTAACCCTAACCCTAACCCTTACCCTAACCCTAACCCTAACCCTAACACTTACCCTAAACCTAACCCTTACCCTAACCCTAACCCTAACCCTAACCCTTACCATAATCCTAACCCTAACACTAACCCTAAGCTCTAACCCTAACCTTAACCTAACCCTAAACCTAACCCTAGCCCTTACCCTTACCCTAACCCTAAACCTAACTCTAACCCTAACCCAAACCCTAACCCTTACCCTAACCCTAACCCTAAACCTTACCATAACCCTAACCCTAACCCTATCCTTAAACCTAACCCTAACCCTAACCATAACCCTAACCCTTACCCTTACCCTAACCCTAACCCTAACTCTCACCCTTACCATTACCCTAACCCTAACCCTAACCTTAACCCCAAACCTAAACCTAAACCTAACCCTAACCATAACTCTTAACCTAACTTTAATCCTTACCCTAACCCTAACCCTAACCCTAGGCCTAACACTTACCCTTACCCTAACCCTAACCCTAACCCTAACGCTTACCCTTACCCTAACCCTAAAACTAACCCTGACCCTAATACTAACCATAAACCTAACTGCCAACCCTAACCCTCACACTAACCCCTAAGCGTATCCCTAACCATAACCATAACACTTACCCTTTTCCTAACCCTACCACTAAACCTAAAACTTATGCTTATCCTAACCCCTCCCTAACTCTAACCTTAACCCTAACCCTTCCCCTAACCCTAACCCTAACCCTAACCATAACCCTTACCCTTACACTAACCCTAATCCTAATCTTAACCCCAACCCGAACCCTAACCCAACCCTAAACCGAACCTTAACCCTAACCCTTATCCTTACCCTAACACTAACCCTAGCCCTTACCCTTACCCTTACCCTAACCCTAACCCTATCCCTAACCCTTACCCTTCCCCTAACCCAAACCCTAACCCTTACCTTTACCCTAACCCTAAACCTGACCCTAAACCTAACCCTAACCCTAACACTAACCCGAAGCTTAAACCTAACCCAAACCCTAAACCTAGCCCTAACCCGCAACTTTCCCTAACACTAACCCTAAACCTAACACTAACCCTAACCCTAACCCGTGACCCTTACCCTTACCCTAACCCTAACCCTTCACCTAACCCTAACCCTAACCCTAACACCTAACCCTAACCCTAACCCTTACCCTTACCCTAACCCTAACCCTAACTCTGACCCTTACCATTACCCCAACCCTAACCCTAAACTTAACCCCAACCCTAAACCTAACCCTAACCCTAACCCAAACCCTAGGCCTAACACTTACCCTTAACCTAACACTAACCCTAACCCTAACGCTTACCCTTACCCTAACCCTAAACCTAACCCTGACCCTCACACTAACCCTAAACCTAACCGCCAACCCTAATCCTCACACTAACACATAACCCCATCACAAACCATAACCTAACCCTTACCCTTTTCCTAACCCTACCCCTAACCCTAAAATTTACGCTTACCTTTACCCCTTCCTAACACTAACACTAACCCTAACCCTTCCCCTAACCCTAACCCTAACCTTAACCCAACCGTAACCCTTACCCTTACCCTTACCCTAACCTTAAACCTAACCCTAACCCTAACCCTTACCTTACACTAACCCTAACCCTAATCTTAACCCTAACACGAACCCTAACCCTAAACCTAACCTCAACCCTAACCCTTATCCTTACCCTAACACTAACCATAACCCTAACGCTAACCCTAACCCTAACCCAAAACCTAACCCTTACCCTTACGCTAACCCTAATCCTAAACCTAACCCTAACCCTAACCCTAATCCTTACCCTAATCCTAACCCTAACCATAACCCTTACCCTAACCCTAATCCTTACCCTAAAACTTACCCTAAACCTAACCCTACCCATAACCCTTACCCTAACCCTAATCCTTACCCTAACCCTAACCCTAACCCTAACCCTTCCCCTAACCCTAACCCTAACCCTAACCCTACCCTAACCCTTACCCTTACCCTAACCTTAAACCTAACCCTAACCCTAACTCTAAACCTTACCCTAACCCTAACTCTGAACCTAAACCGAACCTTAACCCTATCCCTAACCCTAACCCTAACCTAACCCTATACTTAATGCTAACTCTAACCCTAAAACTAACCCTTACCCTAAACCTAACCCTAACCCTAACCTTTACCCTTCCCCTAACTGTAACGCTCAACCTAACCGTAACCCTAACCCTAAACCTAACGCCTAACCCTAACCCTAACCGAAACCCTTACCTTACTCTAACCCTAACCCTAACCCTAAACCTTACCCTTACCTTTACCCTAACCCTAACCTTAACCCAACCCTAACCCTAAACCTAATCCTTACCCTACCACTAACACTAACCCTAATCCTTACCCTAAACCTAAGCCTATCCCTAACCCTTACCCTTTCCCTAACTCTAACCCTAACCCTAACCCTTACCCTTACCCTAACCCTAAACCTAACCCTAAACCTAACAATAACCTTAACCCTAACCCTAAACTTAAACCTAACCCAAACCATAATCCTAACCCTAACCTATACCTTTCCCTTACCCTAACCCTAAACCTAACCCAATCCCTTACCCTAACCCTGACCCTTACCCTTACCCTAACCCTAACCCTATACCTAACCCTAACCCTAACCCTAACCCTAACACCTAACCCTAACCCTAACCATAACCCTAACCCTTACCCTTACCCTAACCCTAACCCTAACCCTGACCCTTACCATTACCCTAACCCTAACCCTAACCTTAACCCCAACCCTAAACCTGACCCTAACCCTAACCCTAACAATTAACCTAACCCTAATCCTTACCCTAGCCCTATCCCTAAGCATAACACTTACCCTTACACTAATCCTAACCCTAACCCTAACGCTTACCCTTACCCTAACCCTAACCCTAACCCTAACCCCTATCCCTAACCCTAATCCTAACCCCTAAACCTAACCCGAACCATAACCATAACACTTACCCTTATCCTAACCCTACCCCTAACCCTAAAACTTACCCTTACCCTAACCCCAACCCTAACCCGAACCCTAACCCTAACCCTAAACCTAACCGTAACCCTTACCCTTACCCTTAACCTAACCCTAACACTAATCCTAACTCTAAACCTAACCTTAACCGTAACCGTTACCCTTACCCTAACCCTAACCCTTACCCTAACCCTAAACCTAACCGTAACCCTAACCGTAACCCTTACCCTAACCCTACCCCTGGCCCTAACCCTAACCCTAACCCTAACCCTAACACTTACACTAACCCTAATCCTAACCCTAACACTAACCCTATCCCCTAACCCTAACCCTTAACCCAACCCTAACCCTACACTAACCCTAACGTTACCCTTACCCTAAACCTAAACCTAAATATAACCTTAACCCAAACCCTAACCCTAACACTAACACTAACCCTAACCCTTACCCTAAGCCTAACCCTAACTCTAACCTTAAACCTAACCCTAACCCTAACCATAAGCCTAACCCTTACCCTTACCTTAACCCTAACCCTAAACCTAACCCTAACCCTAACTCTAAATCTAAACTTAAACCTATCCCTAACCCTAACACTCGCCATTACCCTAATCCTAACCCTAAACCTATCACTAACCCTTACCCTAACCCTCACCCTTACCCTTACCCTAAACCTAACCCTAAACCTAACCCTAACCCTAACCCTAACCGTAACCCCTAACCCTAAACCTAACCCTAATCCTTACCCTTATCCTAACCCTAACACTTACCCTTACCCTAAACCCTACCCTATCCCTAACCCTAACCCTAACCCTTACCCTAACAATAACCCTAAACCTAACCCTAAACCTTACCCTTACCCTAAACCTAACCCTAACCCTAACCCTAAAACTTACCCTTACCTTCAACCTAACCTTTAACCTAACCCTAACCCTAACCCTAACCCTAACCCTAACACATACCTGTACCCTAACACTAACCCTAACCTTAACCGTAACCCTAAACCTAACCTTATTCCTTACTCTAACCCAAACCCTAACAATAACCCTAACCCTATTTCTTACCCTTACCCTAACAATAACCCTAACCTTAACACAAACCTAAACCTAACCCTAACCCTAACCCTTACCCTTAAACTAACCCTAGCGCTAAACCTAACCCTTACCCTAACCCTAACCCTAAACCTAACCCTTGCCCTTACCCTAACCCTAACTCTAAACCTAACCCTAACCCTAACCCTTACCCTAAAACTAACCCTAAACCTAACCTAACAGTTACCGTTACCCTAACCCTAACCCTAACCCTAAACCTTACCCTTACCCTTACCCTAACCCTAACCCTAAACCTTACCCTTACCCTTACCCTAACACTAACCCTAACCCTAACCCTAAACCTAACCCTAACCCTACCCCTAACCCTTACCCATTCCCTAACCCTAACCCTAAACCTAACCCTTACCCTTACCCTAACCCTAAATCTAACCCTAACCCTACCCTAACCCTTACTCTTACGCTAACCCTAACCGTAACCTTAAACCAATCCTAACCCTAACCCTAACCCTTACCCTCACACTAACCCTAACCCTAATCCTTACCCTAACCCTAACCCTATCCCTAACCCTTACCGTTTCCCTAACCCTAACCCTAACCCTTACCTTTACCCTAACCCTAAACCTGACCCTAAACCTAACCCTAACCCTAACACTAAGCCTAAGCTTAACCCTAACCCTAAACCTAACCCTTACCCTTACCCTAACCCTAAACCTAACCCTAAACCTAACCCTAACCCTAACCCTAACCCGCAACTTTCCCTAACCCTAACCCTAAACCTAACCCTAACCCTAACCCTAAACCTTACCCTTACCTTTACCCTAACCCAAACCTTAACCCAACCCTAACCCTAAACCTAACCCTTACCCTACCACTAACACTAACCCTAATCCTTACCCTAAACCTAAGCCTATCCCTAACCCTTACCCTTTCCCTAACTCTAACCCTAACCCTAACCCTTACACTTACCCTAACCCTAAACCTAAACCTAAACCTAACAATAACCTTAACCCTAACCCTAACCTTAAACCTAACCCAAACCATAACCCTAACCCTAACCCGTACCTTTCCCTAACCCTAACCCTAAACCTAACCCTATCCCTAACCCTAACCCTGACCCTTACCCTTACCCTAACCCTAACCCTACACCTAACCCTAACCCTAACCCTAACACCTAACCCTAACCCTAACCATAACCCTAACCCTTACCCTTACCCTAACCCTAACCCTAACCCTGACCCTAAACCTAACCCTAACAATTAACCTAACCCTAATCCTTACACTAGCCCTAACCCTAAGCCTAACACTTACCTTACACTAACCCTAACCCTAACCCTAACGCTTACCCTTAGCCTAACCCTAAACCTAACCCTAACCCCTAACCCTAACCCTAATCCTAACCCCTAAACCTAACCCGAACCATAACCATAACCCTTACCCTTATCCTAACCCTACCCCTAACCCTAAAACTTACCCTTACCCTAACCCCAACCCTAACCCGAACCCTAACCCTAACCCTAAACCTAACCGTAACCCTTACCCTTACCCTTAACCTAACCCTAACACTAATCCTAACTCTAAACCTAACCTTAACCGTAAACGTTACCCTTACCCTAACCCTAACCCTAACCCTAAACCTAACCCTAACCCTAACCGTAACTGTTACCCTAACCCTACCCCTGGCCCTAACCCTAACCCTAACCCTAACACTTACACTAACCCTAATCCTAACCCTAACACTAACCCTAACCCCTAACCCTAACCCTTAACCTAACCCTAACCCTAACACTAACCCTAACGTTACCCTTACCCTAAACCTAAACCTAACTATAACCTTAACCCAAACCCTAACCCTAACCCTAACACTAACCCTAACCCTTACCCTAAGCCTAACCCTAACTCTAACTTTAAACCTAACGCTAACCCTAACCATAAGCCTAACCCTTACCATTACCCTAACCCTAACCCTAAACCTAACCCTAACCCTAACCCTAACTCTAAACTTAAACCTATCCCTAACCCTAACACTCGCCATTACCCTAACCCTAACCCTAAACCTATCACTACCCCTTACCCTAACCCTCACCCTTACCCTTAACCTAAACCTAACCCTAAACCTAACCCTAACCCTAACCCTAACCCTAACCCCTAACCCTAAACCTAACCCTAATCCTTACCCTTATCCTAACCCTAACACTAACCCTAACACTTACCCTTACCCTAAACCCTACCCTATCCCTAACCCTAACCCTAACCCTTACCCTAACAATAACCCTAACCCTAACCCTAAACCTTACCCTTACCCTAAACCTAACCCTAACCCTAACCCTAAAACTTACCCTTACCTTCAACCTAACCCTTAACCTAACCCTTATCCCTACCCTAACGCTAACCCTAACCCTAACCCTAACACATACCTGTACCCTAACACTAACCCTAACCTTAACCGTAACCCTAAACCTAACCCTAACCCTTACCCTAACTCAAACCCTAACCCTAACCCTAACCTTATTCCTTACCCTTACACTAACAATAACCCTAACCTTAACACAAACCTAAACCTAACCCTAACCCTAACCCTTACTCTTACCCTAACCCTAGCGCTAAACCTAACCCTAACCCTAACCCTAACCCTAACCATAACCATAACAGTAATCCTAATCCTAACCATTACCCTTACCCTAACCCTAAACCTAAACCTAACCCTAACCCTAACCCTAACCCTAACCTTTACCCTAACCCTTATCCTTACCCGAACCCTAAACCTGACCCTAACCCTAAACCTAACCCTAAACGTAACCCTAACCCTGGCCCTAACCCTAACCCTAACCCTAACACTAATCCTAACACTTACCCTAAACCTAACCCTAACCATTGCCCTTATCCTAAATCTAACCCTAAACTTAACCCCAACCCTAAACCTAACCCTAACCGTAACCCTTACCCTAACACTTACCCTAACCGTAACCCTAAACCTAACCCTAACCCTCACGCTAACCCTAACTCTAACCCTAAAACTTACCATAACCCTAACCCTAACCCTAACCCTTAACCTTAGCCTAACCCTAACCCTAACCCTAACCTTAACCCAACCCTAAACCTAACCCTAATCCTAAATCTAACCCTTACCCTTACACTAACCCTAGTCCTAAACCTTACCCTACCCCAACCCTAACCCTTCACCTAACCCTAAACATAATCCTAACCCTAACCCTTACCCTTACCCTAACACTAACCCTAAACCTAACCCTAACCTAACTCTAACCCTAACCTTAACCCTAACGCTTATCCTTACCCTAATCCTAACCCTAAACCTAACCATAAACCTAAACCTAACCCTTGCCCTTACCCTAACCCTAACTCTAAACCTAACCCTAACCCTTACCCTAACACTAACCCTAACCCTAACCTAACACTTACCGTTACCCTAACCCTAACCCTAACCCTAAACCTTACCTTTACCCTTACCCTAACCCTAACCCTAAACCTTACCCTTACCCTTACCCTAACACTAACGCTAACCCTAACCCTAAACCTAACCCTAACCCTACCCCTAAACCTTACCCGTTCCCTAACCCTAACCCTAAACCTAACCCTTACCCTTACCCTAACCCTAAACCTAACCCTAAACCTAACCCTAACCCTAACCCTAACCCTTACTCTTACACTAACCCTAACCGTAACCTTAAACCAATCCTAACCCTAACCCTAACCCTTACCCTCACACTAACCCTAACCCTAATCCTTACCCTAATCCTAACCCTATCCCTAACCCTTACCGTTTCCCTAACCCTAACCCTAACCCTTACCTTTACCCTAACCCTAAACCTGACCCTAAACCTAACCCTAACCCTAACACTAAGACTAAGCTTAACCCTAACCCTAAACCTAACCCTTACCCTTACCCTAACCCTAAACCTAACCCTAAACCTAACCCTAACCCTAACCCTAACCCGCAACTTTCCCTAACCCTAACCCTAAACCTAACCCGAACCCTAACCCTAACCCTGACCCTTACCCTTTCCCTAACCCTAACCCTACACCTAACCCTAACCCTAACCCTAACCCTAACACCTAACCCTAACCCTAACCATAACACTTACCCTTACCCTAACCCTAAAACTAACTCTGACCCTTACCATTACCCTAACCCTAACCCGAAACTTTACCCCAACCCTAAACCTAACCCTAACCCTAACCCTAACCCTAGGCCTAACACTTACCCTTACCCTAACCCTAAACCTAACCCTGACTCTAACACTAACCCTAAACCTAACCGCCAACCCTAACCCTCACACTAACCCCTAACCCTATCCCTAACCATAGCCATAACCCTTACACTTTTCCTAACCCTACCCCTAACCCTTAAACTTACGCTTATCCTAACCCCTCCCTAACTCTAACCTTAACCCTAACCCTTCCCCTAACCCTAACCCCAACCCTAACCCGACCCTAACCCTTGCCCTTACATTAAACTTAAACCTAACCCTAACCCGAACCCTAACCCTTACCCTTACACTAACCCTAACCCTAATCTTAACCCTAACCCAACAGTAAACCGAACCTTATCCCTAACCCATATCCTTATCCTAACCCTAGCCATAACCCTAACCCTAAGCCTAAACCTAACCCAAAACCTACCCTTACTCTTACGCTAACCCTAACCCTAACCCTTACCATTACCCTAACACTAACCCTAACCCTAACCCTAATGCTAAACCTAACCCTAACCCTAACACTAACCCTTACCCTGACCCTAACCCTAACCCTAACACTAACCCTAACCATAAACCTAATCCTAACCCTAACCCTAACCGTAACCCTAACCCTTACCCTAATCCTAACCCTAACCATAACCCTTACCCTAACCCTAAACCTTACCCTTACCCTAACCTTAAACCTAACCCAAACCCTAACCCGAACCCTTACCCTTACATTAACCCTAACCCTAAACTTAACCCTGACCCGAACCCTAACCCTAACCCTAAACCTAACCTTAATCCTAACCCTTACCGTTACCCTTATGCGAACCCTAACCCGAAACCTAACCGTAACCCTTACCCTAACCCTAACCCTAACCATAACCATAACCCTTAACCTAACCCTAACAATAACCCTAACCCTAACCCTTACCCTAACCCTAACCCTGGCCCTAACCCTAACCCTAAACCTAACCCTAACCCTAACACTTACCCTAACCCTAAACCTAACCATTGCCCTTATCCTAACCCTTACCCTAAACTTAATCCCAACCCTAACACTAACCCTAACCCTTACCCTAACACTTACCCTAACCCTAACCCTAACCTTAACCCTTACCCTAACCCTAAATCTAACCCTAAAACTTACCCTAAACCTAACCCGAATCTTAACACTTAACCTTACCCTAACCCTAACCCTAACCCTTACCCTAACCCTAACCCTTACCCTAATCCTAATCCTAACCCTAACCCTAACCCTTACCCTAATCCTAACCCTAACACTAACCCTAACCTCTAACTTTAACCCTTAACCTAACCCTAACCCTAACCCTAACAGTTACCCTTACCCTTACCCTAAACTAACCTAATTCTAACCCTAACCCAAACCCTAACCCTTACCCTAACCCTAACCCTAACACTTACCCTAACCCTAACCCTAACCTTAAACCTAACCCTAACCCTAACCATAATCCTAACCCTTACCCTAACCCTAACCCTAACCCTAACCTTAACCCAACCCTAAACCTAACCCAAACCCTAACCCTAACCCTTACCCTTACCCTAACCCTAGCGCTAAACCTAACCCTAACCCTAACACTAACCATAACCCTTACCCTAACCCTAACCCTACCCTAACCCTAAACCTAACCCTAACACTTACCCTAACCCTACCCCTAACCATTACCCTTATCCTAACCCTAACTCATACCCTACCCCTAACCCTAACCCTTACCCTAACACTTACCCTAACCCTAACCCTAACCCTAAACTTACCCTTACCCTAACCCTAACTCTAACCCTTAAACTTACCCTAACCCTAACCCTAACCTTAACACTTAAACTTACCCTAACCCTAACAATAACCCTAACCCTTACCTAACCCTAACCCTAACCCTAACACTTCCCCTAAACCTAACCCTAACCCTTACCCTAATCCTAACCCTAACCCTTACCTTAATCCTAACCCTAACACTAACCCTAACCCCTAACCGAACCCTAACCCTAAACCTAACCCTTACCCTTACCCTTAGGCTAACCCTAACCCTTACCTGAACCCTAAACCTAACCCTAACCCTAACCCTAACCCGTAACTTTCCCTAACCCTAACCCTAACCCTAACCCTAAACCTAACCCTGACCCTTACCCTTGCCCTAACCCTAACCCTTACCCTACACCTAACCCTAACCCTAACCCTAACCCTAACGCTAAACCTAACCCTAACCTTAACCCTGACCCTTACCCTAACCCTAACCCTAACCATAAAATTAACCCCAGCCCTAACCTAACCCTAACCCTAACTCTTACCCTAACACTTACCCTAACGCTAACCCTAACACTTACCCTTACCCTAACCCTAACTCTAACCCTAAAACTTACCCTTACCCTAACCCTAACCTTAACACTTAACTTTACCCTAACCCTAACCCTAACCCTTACCCTAACCCTACCCCTAACACTTACACTAACCCTAACCTTACCCTAACCCTAACCCTTACCCTAATCCTAATCATAACACTAACCCTAACCTCTAACCCTAACCCTTAACCTAACCCTAACCCTAACCCTAAACCTTACCCTTATCTTAACCCTAACCCTAATCCTAACCTTAACCCTAAACCTTATCCTTATCATAAACCTAACCCTAACACTTACCCTAACACTTACCCTTACCTTAAACCTTACCCTATCCCTAACCCAAACCCTAATCCTAACCCTTTCCCTAACCATAACCCTAACACTAACACTAACCCTAAACCTTCCCCTTACCCTAAACCTAACCCTAACCCTTACCCTAAACCTAACCCATACCCTAACCCTTACCCTTATCTTAACCCTAAACCTAAACTTAACCCTTACCCCTACCCTAACACTAACCCTAACCCTAACCCTAAACCTAAACCTAACTCTAACACATACCCTTAACCTAACTCTAACCCTAACCTTATCCGTAACCCTAAACCTAACCGTAATCCTAACCCTAAACCATACCATAACCCTAACCCTATCCCTAAACTTTACCCTTACCCTTACCCTTACCCTAACCCTAACCCTAACCTTAACCCAACCCTAAACCTAACCCAAACCCTAACCCTAACCCTAACCCTTAACCTTACACTAACACTAGGGCTAAACCTAACACTAACCCTAACCCTAACCGTAACCCTTACCCTAACCCTAACCCTAACCCTAACCCTAACACTTACCCTAAACCTACCCCTAACCATTAAACTTATCCTAACCCTAACCCTAAACTTAACCACAACCCTAAACCTAACCCTAACCCTAACCCTTACCCTAACACTTACCCTAACCCTAACCCTAACACTAACCCTTACCCTAACCCTAAACCTAACTCTAATCCTAACCTTAACCCTAACCCTAACCCTTACCCTAACTCTAACCCTAACCCCTACCCTAAACCTAACCCTAACCCTAACCCTAACCTTAAACCTAACCATAAGCATAACCCCAAACCGAACCCTTACTCTTACCCTAACCCTAACCCTTACCCTAACTCTAACCCTAACCCTTACCCTAAACCTAACCCTAACCCTAACCCTAACTTTAAACCTAACCATAAGCATAACCCCAAACCGAACCCTTACTCTTACCCTAACCCTAACCCTAAGCCTAACCCTAACCCTAACCCTAACCCTAACTCTAACCTTAACCATAACACTAACCCTAAACCCTGCCCTTACCATAACCCTAACCCTAAACGTATCACTAACCCTATCCCTAACCCTAACCCTTAACCTTTACCTAATTCTAACCCTAACCCTAACCCCTATCCCTAACACTAACCCTAACCCTTACCCTTATCCTAACCGTAACCCTAACCCTGACAATTACCCTTACCCTAACCCTTACCCTAACCCTAAACCTAACCCTAACCCTTACCCTAACCCTAACCCTAACCTTAAATCTTACCCTTACCCTAAACCTAACCCTAACCCTAACCCTAAACCTAACCCTAACCCTATCCCTAACCCTTACCCTTACCTTAACCCTAACCCTAACCCTTATCCTTACCCTAACGCTAAACCTAACCCGTACCTTTACCTAACCCTAACCCTAAACCTAACCCTAACCCTAACCCTGACCCTTACCATTACCCTAACCCTAATCCTAACCTTAACCACAAGCCTAAACCTAACCCTAAACCTAACCATCACACTTACCCTAACCCCAATCCTTACCCAAACCCTACCCTAAACCTAAACCTAAGCCTAACACTTACCCTTACCCTAACCCTAACTCTAACCCTAACGCTTACCCTTACCCTAACCCTAAACCTCACCCTAACCCTAACCCTAATCCTAACCGCTAACCCTAAACCTAACCCTAACCCCTAAACCTAACCCTAACCCTAACCATAACCCTTACCCTTTTCCTAACCCTAACCCTAACCCTAACACTAACCCTAAGCTTAAACCTAACTCTAACCCTAATACTATCCTTATCCTTTACCCTTACACTAACCCTAACCCTAACCTTAACCCTAACACGAACCCTAACACTAAGCCTAAAACTAACCTTACCCCTACCCCTTATCCTTACCCTACACCTAACCATAACCCTAACCCTAAGCGTAACCCTAAATCAAGACCTAACCTTTACCCTTACGCTAACCCTAACCCTAAACCTAACCATAACCCTTACCCTAACACTAACACTAATCCTAACTCTAACCCTAACCTTAACCCTAACCCTTACCCTTACCCTAACCGTAACCCTAACCTGAACACTAAACCTAACCCTAACCATAACCCTAACCCTAAACCTAACCCTAAACCTAACACTAACCCTGACCCTTACCCTTACCCTTACCCTAACCTTAACCCTACACCTAACCCTAACCCTAACCCTAACCCTAAACCTAACCCTAACCCTAACCCTAACCTGAACACTAAACCTAACCCTAACCCTAACCCTTACCCTAACACTTACCCTAACGCTAACCCTAACCCTAACCTTAACACTTACCCTTACCCTAACCCTAACTCTAACCCTAAAACTTATCCTTACCCTAACAGTAACCTTAACACTTAACCTTACCCTAAACCTAACCCTAACCCAAACCCTAACCCTTACTCTTATCTTAACCTTAAACCTAAACCTAACACTTACCCCTACCCTAACCCTAACCCTAACCCTAACCCTAACCCTAACACATACCCTTACCCTAAATGTAACCCTAACATTAACCGTAACCCTAAAACTAACCCTAACCCTAACCCTACCCATACCCTAACCCTAACCCTAACCCTAAACCTTACCCTTACCCTTACCCTTACCCTTACCCTTACCCTAACCCTAACCCTAGCCTTAACCCAACCCTAAACCTAACCCAAGCCCTAACCCTAACACTAAACCTTAACCTTACACTAACCCTAGCGCTAAACCTAACACTAACCCTAACCCTAACCCTAACCCTAACACATACTCTTACCCTAACACTAACACTAACCCTAACCCTAACCATTACCTTAACCCTAACCCTAACCCTAACACTTACCCTTACTCTAATCCTAACCCTAAACCTAACTCTAACCCTTAACCTTACCCTAATCCTAACCCTAACCCTAACCCTTACACTTATCCTAACCCTTACCCTAACCCTAACACTTACCCTTATCGTAAAGCCTACCCTAACCCTAACCCTAACCCTAACCCTTACCCTAACCCTAACCCTAACTCTAACCCTTACCCTTACCCTAAACCTAAACCTAACCCTAACCCTAACCCTTTCCCTTATCCTAAACCTAAACCTAACCCTAACTCTAACCCTAAAACTTACCCTTATCCTTACCTTAACCCTAACCTAACCCTAACCCTTCCCTTACCCTAACGCTAACCCTTACCCTTAACTTGACCGTAACCCTACTCCTAACATTTACCCTTACCCTAACGCTAACCCTAAAGCTAAACTTAACACTAACCCTAACACATACTCTTACCCTAACACTAACCCTAACCCTAGCCCTAACCCTTACCCTAACCCTAACCCTAACACTTATCTTTACCCTAACCCTAACCGTAACCTTAACCCTAAACCTAAATGTAACCCTAAACCTGACCCTTACCCTTACCCTCACCCTAAACCTAAACGTAAACGTAACCCTATCCCTAACCCTAACCCTAACCTTAACCTTAAACGCTTATCCTTACCCTAACCCTAACCCTAAACATAACCCTAACCCTAACCTTAACCCTAACCCTTTCCCTTACGCTAACCCTAACCCTATCCCTAACCCTAAACCTAACACTTACCCTTACTCTAACCCTAACCCTAAACCTAACTCTAACCCTTAACCTTACCCTAAATCTAACCCTAACCCTAACCCTAACCACAACCCTAACCCTTACCCTTACTTAACCCTAACCCTAAACCTAACCCTAACCATAAAGGTAACATTAACCCTAACCCTAACCATTATCCTTACCCTAACCCTAACCCTAAAACTCACCCGAACTCTAACCCTAACCTTAACCCTAACCCCTAACCCTAACCCTAACCCTTACCCTTATCCTAAACCTAACCCTAACCATTACCCTTATACTAACCCTGACCCTAAACTTAACCCCAACCCTAAACCTAACCCTAAACCTTAACCTTACACTTACACTAACCCTAACACTTACCCTCACCCTAACCCTAACCATAACCCTAAACCTTACCCTAACCCTAACCCTAACCCTAACCTTTACACTTACCCTTACCCTAACCCTAACGCTTACCCTAACCGTAACCCTAATCCTAACCCTAACACTTACCCTAACCCTAACCCTAAACCTTACCCTAACCCTAACCCTACCCTAACCCTTACCCTAATCCTAACCCTAACCCTAACCCCTAACCCTAACCCTTAACATAACCCTGACCCTAACCCTAACCCTAACACTTACCCTTACCCTAACCCTAAACCTAACTCTAACCCTAACCCTAAACCTAACCCTTACCCTAACCCTAACCCTAACCCTAACCATTAACCATACCTGTACCCTAACACTAACCCTAACCTTAACCCTAACCCTAACCCATACCCTTACCCTAACACTAACTCTGAACCTAAACCGAACCCTAACCCTATCCCTAACCCTAACTCTTATCCTCACCCTAACCCTAACCCTAAACCTAACCCTAACCCTACCCCTAACCCTTACCCTTTCTCTAACCCTAACCTTAAACCTAACCCTTACCCTTACCCTAACCCTAAACCTAACCCTAAACCTAACCCTACCCCTAACCTTTACCCTAACCTTAACCCAACCCTAACCCTAACCCTAACCCTTACGCTTACCCTAACTCTAACCCTAACTTTAACCCAACCCTTACCCTAACCCTAAACATTACCCTAACACTAACCCTAACCCTAATCCTTACCCTAACCCTAACCCTACCCCTGACGCTTACCGTTTCCCTAACCCTAAAACTAACACTAACCCATACCCTTACCCTAACACAAAACCTAACCCTAACCTTAACCCTAAACTTAAACCTAACCCAAACCCTAACCCTAACCCTACGCCGTACCTTTCCCTAAACCTAACCCTAACCCTAACCCTAACCCTAACCCTAACCCTACTAATAACCCTAACACTAACCCTAAAATTAACACCTAACACTAACCCTAACCCTAAACCTTACCCTTACCTAACTCTAATCCTAACGCTGACCCTTACCATTACCCTAACCCTAACCCTAAACTTATCCCCGTCCCTAAACCTAACCCTAACCCTAACCCTAACCGTAAGCCTAAGCCTAAAACTTACCCTTACCCTAACCCTAACCCGAAACCTAACGCTTACCCTTACTCTAAACCTAAACCAAACCGTAACCCTAACCCTAACCCTAATCCTAACCTCTAAACCTAACCCTAACCATTCCACTAACCCTAACCGTAACCCTAACCCTAAACCTGCCCCTAACCCAAACCCTAACCTTAACCCTAACCCTTACCCTTCCACTAAAACTAACCCTAACCTTAACCCTAACCCGAACCCTAACCCTAACCATAACAATAAACCTAAACCTAAACCTAACACTAACCCTAACCCTAACCCTGGCCCTAACCCTAACCCTGGCCCTAACCCTAACCCTAACCCTAACCCTAAACCTAACACTTAACATAACCCTAACACTAACAATAACACTTACCCTAACCCTAACCCTAACCCTAAACCTTACCCTAACCCTAACCCTAACCCTTACCCTAACCCTATCCTAACACTAACCCTAACCCCTAACCCTAACCCTTAACCTAACCCTAACCCTAACCCTAACCCTAACCCTTACCCTTACCCTAACCCTAAACCTAACTCTAACCCTAACCCTAACCCTAACCCTAACCTTAAACCTAACCCTAACCCTAACCATAACCCTAACCCTTACCCTTCCCCTAACCCTAACCCTAACCCTAACCCTAATCCTAACCCTAATCCTTACCCTTAACCTAACCCTAACACTAACCCTAACCCTTACCCTAACCCTAACCCTAACCCTACCCTAAACCTTACCCTTACCCTAAACCTAACCCTAACCGTTACTCTAAACCAAACCCTAACCCTAACCCAAACCCTTACCCTTATCTTAACCCTAAACCTAAACCTAACCCTTCCCCTACCCTAACGCTAAGCCTAACCCTAACCCTAACCCTAACCCAAACCCTAACACATACTCTTACCCTAACCCTAACCCTAACGCATAACTTAACCCTAACCCTAATCCTAACCCTTACCCTTACTCTAACCCTAAACCTAACCTTAACCCAACCCTTAACCTAAGCCTAAACCTAACCCTAACCCTAACCCTAACCCTTACCCTTACACTAACCCTAACCCTAACCCTAACCTTAACCCTAACCCGAACCCTAACCCTAACACTAAACCTAACCTCAACCCTAACCCTTATCCTTACCCTAACCATAACCATAACCCATACCCTAACCCTAACCCTAATCCTAACCCTTACTCTTAATCTAACCCTAACCCTACACTTAACCCAACCCTTAACCTAACCCTAACCCTAACCCTAAGCCTAAACCTTACCCTTACACTAACCCTAGCGCTAAACCTAACGCTAACCCTAACCCCTAACCCTAACCGTAACCCTAATCCTAACCCTAACAATAAACTTAATGCTAACTCTAACCCTAACCCTAACCCTTACTCTAAACCTAACCCTAACCCTAACCCTAACACTTACCCTTACACTAACCGTAACCCTAACCTTAACCATAACCTGAACCCTAATCCTAACCCTAAACCTAACCTCAACCCTAACCCTTATCCTTACCCTAACCCTAACCATAACCATAACCCTAAGCCTAACCCTAACCCTAACCCTAAACCTAACCCTTACCCGTACGCTAACCCTAAGCCCAAAACCTAACCGTAACCCATACCCTTACCCTAACCCTAATACTAATCCTAACTCTAACCCTAATCTTAATCCTAACCCTTACCCTTACCATAACCCTACCCCTAACCCTCACCCTAAACCTAACACGAACCCTAACCCTAACCCTTACCCTAACCCTAACCCTGGCCCTGACCCTAACCATAACCCTAACCCTATCCCTATCCCTAACCCTAACACTTACCCTAACCCTACCCCTAACCATTACCCTTATCAGAACCCTAACCCCAAACTTAACCCCAACACTAAACCTAACCCTAACCCTAACACTTACCCTAACACTTAAACTAACCCTAACCCTAACCCTAACCCTAACACTTACCCTTACCCTAACCCTAATTCTAACCCTAAAACTTACCCTAACCCTAACCCTAACCTCAACACTTAACACTTAACCTTACCCTAACCCTAACCCTAACACTTACCCTAACCCTAGCGCTAAACCTAACCCTAACCCTAGCCCTAGCACTAAACCTTACCCTAACCACAACCGTAATCCTAACCCTAACCCTTACCTTACCCTAACCCTAACCCTAAACCTAACCCTAACCCTAACTCTAACACTAATGTTAACCCTAAACCTTATTCTTAACCTAACCCTAACCCTAACCCTAACCCTAACCCTAACCCTAAACCAAACCCTTCCCCTTCCCCTAACCCTAACCCTAACCCTAACCCTTACCCTAAACCTAAACCTAATCCTAACCCTAACCCTTACACCTACCCTAACCCTAACCCTAACCTTAACCCTAACCCTAACCCTTACCCTTACCCTAACCCTAACTCTGAAAGTAAACCGAAC
>JANJXV010000048.1:702500-730000 GCA_024803745.1 Megascapheus bottae
CTAAACTTAATGCTAACTCTAACCCTAACCCTAACCCATACCCTAAACCTAACCTTAACCCTAACCCTAACCCTAAGCCTTACACTTACCCTAACCCTAACCCTAACCCTAACCCTAACCCTAATCCTTACCCTAACCCTAACCCCAACACTTACCCTTACCCTTACCCTAACCCTAACCCTAACCTTTACCCCAACCCTAACCTAACCATAACCCTAACCCTAACCCTTACCCTTGCCCTAACCCTAACCCTAAAACTAACCCTAATCCTAACCTAACCCTAACCCTTACCCTAACCCTAACCCTAATACTCACCCTAACCCTTACCCTTACCCTAACCCTAACCCTAACCCTTATCCTTACCCTTACCCTAACCCTAACCCTAAACCTAACCCTAACTCTTACCCTTATCCTAACACTAACTCTAACCTTAACCCAAACCCTAACCCTAACGCTAACCCTTACACTTTCCCTAACGTTAACACTAACTCTAACACTTAAACTTACCCTAAACTTAACCCTAACCCTAAACCTAACCCTAACCATAACCCTAAACGTTAACACTAACCCCTAACCCTAACCGTAACACTAACACTTACCCTAACCCTAACCCTAACCCTTACCCTTACCCGAAACTAAACCTAACCTTAACCCCAACCCTAAACCTAACCCTAACCCTAACCATTACCCTAACACTAACCCTAACCCTAGCCCTAACCCTAACACTTATCCTTACTCTAACCCTAACCCTAACCTAACCCTTACCCTAACCCTAACCCTAACTCTAACCCTAACACTTACCATTACCCTAACCCTAACCCTAACCCTAAACCTTACCCTAACCCTAACCCTAACCCTAACCCTAACACTTACCCTTACCCTAACCCCAACCCTAATCCTAACCCTAACCCTAACCCTTGCACTTATCCTAACCCTAAACCTAAGCCTAACACTTACCCTTATCGTAAAGCCTACCCTAACCGTAACCCTAACCCTAACCCTTACCCTAACCCTAACCCTAACCGTAACCATTACCCTTACCCTAAACCTAAACCTAAACCTAACCCTAACCCTTTCCCTTACCCCAAACCTAAACCTAAGCCTAACCCTAACCCTAAAACTTACCCTTATCCTTACCTTAACCCTAACCCTAACCCGAACCCTTCCCTTACCCTAACGCTAACCCTTACCCTTTCCTTAACCGTAACCCTAACCCTAACAGTTACCCTCACCCTAACGCTAACCTAACCCTAACCTTAACCCTAACCCTAACACATACCCTTACCCTAACACTAACCCTAACCCTAACCGTAACCCTAAACCTAAACCTAACCCTAACCCTAACCCTAACCGTTAAACTAACCCTATCCCTAACCCTAAACTTTACCCTTACCCTAAACCTAACCCTAACCCTAACACTAACCCTAACGCTTACCCTAACCCTAACCCTAACCCTAACCCTTATCCTAACCCTAACCCTAACCCTAACCTTAAACGTTAACCTAACCCTAACAATAACCCTAACCTCTAACCCTAACCCTTACCCTAACCCAAGCCTAACCCTAACCCTAACCCCTAACCCTAACCCTAACACTAACCCCTATCCCTAACCATAACCCTAACACTTACCCTTATCCTAACCCTAACCCTAACTCTAACACTTACCCTTACCCTAACCCCTAACCCTAACCCTAACCCTAACCCTAAACTTAACACTAACCCTAACCCTTACCAGAACCCTAACCCGAACCCTAACCTTAACCGTAACCCTAGCCCTAATCCTTACCCTTACCCTAAAACTAACCCTAACCCTAACCCTAACCCTAACCCTAAGCGTAACAATTGCCCTTACCCTAACCCTAACCCTAAACCTAACACTAACCCTAACCCTAACCCTAACCCTTATCCTTACCCAACCCCAACCCTAAACCTAACCCTAACCCTAACACCTAACCCTAACCCTAACCCTTACCCTTATTCTAAACCTAACCCTAACACTTACCTTACCCTAACCCCTACCCTAACCCTAACCCTAACCCTAACACTTACCTTTACCCTAACCCTAACCCTAACCTTAACCCCAACCCCAAACCTAACCCTAACACTAACCCTAACTATTACCCTTACCCTAACCCTAAACCTAAACCTAACCCTAACCCTAACCCTAACCCTTACACTAACACTAACACTAATCCTAACCCTAACCCTTACCCTTAACTTTACCCTAACCCTAACAATAAACCTAAACCTAACCCTAAGCCTAACACTAAACCTAACCCCTAACACTAACAATAACCCTAACTCTTACCCTTATCCTAACCCTAACCCTAACCCTAACACTTACCCTTACCCTAACCCCATCCCTAACCCTAAAACTAACCCTAACCCTTACCCTAACCCTAACCCTAACCCTAACAATTACCATTACCCTAACGCTAATTCTAACCCTAACCCTAACCCTAACCCTTAACCTAACACATACACTTACCCTAACCCTAACCCTTACCGTAACCCTAAACCTAAACGTAACCCTAAACCTGACCCTTACACTTAACCTCACCCTAACCCTAAACGTAAACGTAACCCTAACCCTAACCCTAACCTTAACCCTAAATGCTTATCCTTACCCTAACCCTAACCTAAACCTAACCCTAACCCTAACCCTAACCTTAACCCTAACCCTTTTCTTTACGCTAACCCTAACCCTAACCCTAACCCTAAACCTAACACTTACCCTTACTCTAACCCTAACCCTAAACCTAACTCTAACCCTTACCCTTACCCTAAATCTAACCCTAACCCTAACCCTAACCACAACCTTAATCCTTACCCTTACCTAACCCTAACCCTAAACCTAACCCTAACCATAAACCTAACATTAACCCTAACCCTAACCATTATCCTTACCCTAACCCTAACCCTAAAACTCACCCTAACTCTAAACCTAACCCTAACCCTAACCCTAACCCCTAACCCTAACCCTAACCCTTAACCTTACCCTAACCCTAACCCTAACCATTACCCTTATACTAACCCTGACCCTAAACTTAACCCCAACCCTAAACCTAACCGTAAACCTTAACCTAACCCTTACCCTAACCCTAACACTTACCCTCACCATAACCCTAACCCTAACCCTAAACCTTACCCTAACCCTAACCTTAACACTTACCCTTACCCTAACCCTAACCCTTACCCTAACCCTAACCCTAATCCTAACCCTAACACTTACCCTAACCCTAACCCTAACCCTTACCCTAACCCTAACCCTAACCCTACCCTTACCCTAATCCTAACACTAACCCTAACCCGAACCCCTAACCCTAACCCTTAACATAACCCTGACCCTAACCCTAACCCTAACCCTTACCCTTACCCTAACCCTAAACCTAACTCTAACCCTAACCCTAAACCTAACCCTTACCCTAACCCTAACCCTAACCCTTACCCTTACCCTAACACTACCCCTAACCCTAAACCTAACCTTAAACCTAACCCTAAGCATAACCCCAAACCTAACCCTTACCCTTACCCTTACCCTAACCCTAACCCTAACCCTAACCCTAACCATGACCTTAACCTAACCCTAACCCTAACCCTAACCGTAACCCCTAAACCTAACCCTAACCCTAATCCTTACCATTATCCTAACACTAAACCTAACCCTATCACTTACCCTTACCCTAACCCCTAGCGTAACCCTAACCCTAACCCTATCCCTTACCCTAACCGTAACCCTAACCGTAACCCTAAACCTTACACTTACCCTAAACCTAAACCTAACCCTTACCCTAATCCTAAACCTAACCCTAACCCTAAACCTTACCCTTATCTTAACCCTAACCCTAACCCTTACCCTTACCCTAACGCTATCCCTAACCCTAACCCTAACCCTAATACATACCCTTACCCTAACCCTAACCCTAACCTTAACCGTAACCCTAAACCTAACCCTAAACCTAACCCTAACCCTAACCCATACCCTAAACCTAACCCTAACCCTAACCCTTACCCTTACCCTAACCCTAACCCTAACCTTAACCCAAACCTTACCCTAACCCTAACCCTAACCCTTACCCTAACCCTAACCCTAACCCTACACTTACCCTAATCCTAACCCTAACCCTAACCCTAACCCCTAACCCTAAACCTTAACATAACCCTGACCCTAACCCTAACCCTAATCCTTACCCTAACCCTAACCCTAATCCTAACCCTAACCCTTACCCTTACCTAACTCTAATCCTAAACCTAACCCTAAATCTAATCCTAACCCTAACCTTAACCCTAACCGTTATCCTTACCCTAACCCTAACCCTAACCCTAACCCTAGCCTTAAACGTAACCGTAAACCTAACCCTAACCCTAATCCTAACCCTTACCCTTACCCTAACCCTAACCCTAACAGTAACCCTTACCCTTACCCTAACCCTAACCCTAACCCTAACCTTAACGCAACCCTAACCCTAACCCTAACCCTAACACTTACACTTACCCTAACCCTAGCGCTAAACCTAAATCTAACCCTAACCCTAACCCTTACCCTTACCCTAAACCTAACCCTAATCCTAACTCTAACCCTTACCCTTACCCTAACCCTAACGCTAAACCTAACCCTAATCCTAACCCTAACCCTATCCTTAGCCATAAACCTAACCTTAACCCTAACCCTAACCCTTACCCTAACCCTAAACCTGGCCCTAACCCTATCCCTAAACCTAACCCTAACCCTAACACTTACCCTAACCCTAACCCTAACCATTGCCCTTATCCTAACCCTAACCCTAAACTTAACCCCAACCCTAAACCTAACCGTAAACCTAACCCTAACCCTAACCCATACCCTAAACCTAACCCTAACCCTAACCCTTACCCTAACCCTAACCCTAACCCTTACCCTTACCCTAAACCAAAACCTAACCCTAACCCAAACCCTTTACCTTATCCTAAACCTAAACCTAACCCTAACCCTAACCCTAAAACTTACCCTTATCCTTACCTTAACCCTAACTAACCCTAACCCTTCCCTTACCCTAACGCTAACCCTTACCCTTAACTTAACCGTAACCCTATCCCTAACAGTTACCCTTACCCTAACCCTAACCCTAACTCTAAACTTAACCCTAACCCTAACCCTAACCCTTGCCCTTACCCTAACCCTAACCCTAAACCTATCACTAACCCTAACCCTAACCTTTACCCTTACCCTTACCCTAATGCTATCCCTAACCCTAACCCTAACCCTAATACATACCCTTACCCTAACCCTAACCCTAACCTTAACCATAACCCTAAACCTAACCCTAAACCTAACCCTAACCCTAACCCATACCCTAAACCTAACCCTAATCCTAACCCTTACCCTTACCCTAACCCTAAACCTAACCTTAACCCAAACTTTACCCTAAACCTTACCCGTACCCTAACACATACCCTTACCCTAACCCTAACCCTAACCCTTACCCTAACCCTAACCCTAATCCTAACCCGAACCCTAACCCTAACCCTAACCTAACCCTAACCTTAATGCTAATTCTAACCCTCACCCAAACCCTTACCCTAAACCTAAACCTAAACCTAACCCTAGCCCTAACCCTTACCCTTACACTAACCGTAACCCTAAACCTAACCCTAACACTAACCCTAACCGTAAAACCTAACCCTAACCCTAACCCTTACCCTTACACTAACCCTAACCCTCCCCCTAGTCCTTACCCTTACCCTATCCCTAACCCTAACCATGACCTTAACCTAACCCTAACCCTAAACTCTAACACTAACCCTAACCCAAACCCTAACCCTAACCCATAACCCTAACCCTAAACCTAACCCTAAACTCTAACCCTAACCCTAGCCATAACCCTAAACCTTACCCTTATCCTAACCCTACACCTAACCCTAAAATTTACCCTTACCTAACCCCAATCCTAACCCTAACCCTAACCCTAAACCTCACCCTAACCCTAACCCTAACCCTAACCCTAACCCTAAACCTAATGCTAACCCTAACCCCTAAACCTAATCCTAACCCTAACAATAACCCTAACACTAACCTAACCCTAAACTTAATGCTAACTCTAACCCTAACCCTAACCCATACCCTAAACCTAACCTTAACCCTAACCCTAACCCTAAGCCTTACACTTACCCTAACCCTAACCCTAACCCTAACCCTAACCCTAATCCTTACCCTAACCCTAACCCCAACACTTACCCTTACCCTTACCCTAACCCTAACCCTAACCTTTACCCCAACCCTAACCTAACCATAACCCTAACCCTAACCCTTACCCTTGCCCTAACCCTAACCCTAAAACTAACCCTAATCCTAACCTAACCCTAACCCTTACCCTAACCCTAACCCTAATACTCACCCTAACCCTTACCCTTACCCTAACCCTAACCCTAACCCTTATCCTTACCCTTACCCTAACCCTAACCCTAAACCTAACCCTAACTCTTACCCTTATCCTAACACTAACTCTAACCTTAACCCAAACCCTAACCCTAACGCTAACCCTTACACTTTCCCTAACGTTAACACTAACTCTAACACTTAAACTTACCCTAAACTTAACCCTAACCCTAAACCTAACCCTAACCATAACCCTAAACGTTAACACTAACCCCTAACCCTAACCGTAACACTAACACTTACCCTAACCCTAACCCTAACCCTTACCCTTACCCGAAACTAAACCTAACCTTAACCCCAACCCTAAACCTAACCCTAACCCTAACCATTACCCTAACACTAACCCTAACCCTAGCCCTAACCCTAACACTTATCCTTACTCTAACCCTAACCCTAACCTAACCCTTACCCTAACCCTAACCCTAACTCTAACCCTAACACTTACCATTACCCTAACCCTAACCCTAACCCTAAACCTTACCCTAACCCTAACCCTAACCCTAACCCTAACACTTACCCTTACCCTAACCCCAACCCTAATCCTAACCCTAACCCTAACCCTTGCACTTATCCTAACCCTAAACCTAAGCCTAACACTTACCCTTATCGTAAAGCCTACCCTAACCGTAACCCTAACCCTAACCCTTACCCTAACCCTAACCCTAACCGTAACCATTACCCTTACCCTAAACCTAAACCTAAACCTAACCCTAACCCTTTCCCTTACCCCAAACCTAAACCTAAGCCTAACCCTAACCCTAAAACTTACCCTTATCCTTACCTTAACCCTAACCCTAACCCGAACCCTTCCCTTACCCTAACGCTAACCCTTACCCTTTCCTTAACCGTAACCCTAACCCTAACAGTTACCCTCACCCTAACGCTAACCTAACCCTAACCTTAACCCTAACCCTAACACATACCCTTACCCTAACACTAACCCTAACCCTAACCGTAACCCTAAACCTAAACCTAACCCTAACCCTAACCCTAACCGTTAAACTAACCCTATCCCTAACCCTAAACTTTACCCTTACCCTAAACCTAACCCTAACCCTAACACTAACCCTAACGCTTACCCTAACCCTAACCCTAACCCTAACCCTTATCCTAACCCTAACCCTAACCCTAACCTTAAACGTTAACCTAACCCTAACAATAACCCTAACCTCTAACCCTAACCCTTACCCTAACCCAAGCCTAACCCTAACCCTAACCCCTAACCCTAACCCTAACACTAACCCCTATCCCTAACCATAACCCTAACACTTACCCTTATCCTAACCCTAACCCTAACTCTAACACTTACCCTTACCCTAACCCCTAACCCTAACCCTAACCCTAACCCTAAACTTAACACTAACCCTAACCCTTACCAGAACCCTAACCCGAACCCTAACCTTAACCGTAACCCTAGCCCTAATCCTTACCCTTACCCTAAAACTAACCCTAACCCTAACCCTAACCCTAACCCTAAGCGTAACAATTGCCCTTACCCTAACCCTAACCCTAAACCTAACACTAACCCTAACCCTAACCCTAACCCTTATCCTTACCCAACCCCAACCCTAAACCTAACCCTAACCCTAACACCTAACCCTAACCCTAACCCTTACCCTTATTCTAAACCTAACCCTAACACTTACCTTACCCTAACCCCTACCCTAACCCTAACCCTAACCCTAACACTTACCTTTACCCTAACCCTAACCCTAACCTTAACCCCAACCCCAAACCTAACCCTAACACTAACCCTAACTATTACCCTTACCCTAACCCTAAACCTAAACCTAACCCTAACCCTAACCCTAACCCTTACACTAACACTAACACTAATCCTAACCCTAACCCTTACCCTTAACTTTACCCTAACCCTAACAATAAACCTAAACCTAACCCTAAGCCTAACACTAAACCTAACCCCTAACACTAACAATAACCCTAACTCTTACCCTTATCCTAACCCTAACCCTAACCCTAACACTTACCCTTACCCTAACCCCATCCCTAACCCTAAAACTAACCCTAACCCTTACCCTAACCCTAACCCTAACCCTAACAATTACCATTACCCTAACGCTAATTCAAACCCTAACCCTAACCCTAACCCTTAACCTAACACATACACTTACCCTAACCCTAACCCTTACCGTAACCCTAAACCTAAACGTAACCCTAAACCTGACCCTTACACTTAACCTCACCCTAACCCTAAACGTAAACGTAACCCTAACCCTAACCCTAACCTTAACCCTAAATGCTTATCCTTACCCTAACCCTAACCTAAACCTAACCCTAACCCTAACCCTAACCTTAACCCTAACCCTTTTCTTTACGCTAACCCTAACCCTAACCCTAACCCTAAACCTAACACTTACCCTTACTCTAACCCTAACCCTAAACCTAACTCTAACCCTTACCCTTACCCTAAATCTAACCCTAACCCTAACCCTAACCACAACCTTAATCCTTACCCTTACCTAACCCTAACCCTAAACCTAACCCTAACCATAAACCTAACATTAACCCTAACCCTAACCATTATCCTTACCCTAACCCTAACCCTAAAACTCACCCTAACTCTAAACCTAACCCTAACCCTAACCCTAACCCCTAACCCTAACCCTAACCCTTAACCTTACCCTAACCCTAACCCTAACCATTACCCTTATACTAACCCTGACCCTAAACTTAACCCCAACCCTAAACCTAACCGTAAACCTTAACCTAACCCTTACCCTAACCCTAACACTTACCCTCACCATAACCCTAACCCTAACCCTAAACCTTACCCTAACCCTAACCTTAACACTTACCCTTACCCTAACCCTAACCCTTACCCTAACCCTAACCCTAATCCTAACCCTAACACTTACCCTAACCCTAACCCTAACCCTTACCCTAACCCTAACCCTAACCCTACCCTTACCCTAATCCTAACACTAACCCTAACCCGAACCCCTAACCCTAACCCTTAACATAACCCTGACCCTAACCCTAACCCTAACCCTTACCCTTACCCTAACCCTAAACCTAACTCTAACCCTAACCCTAAACCTAACCCTTACCCTAACCCTAACCCTAACCCTTACCCTTACCCTAACACTACCCCTAACCCTAAACCTAACCTTAAACCTAACCCTAAGCATAACCCCAAACCTAACCCTTACCCTTACCCTTACCCTAACCCTAACCCTAACCCTAACCCTAACCATGACCTTAACCTAACCCTAACCCTAACCCTAACCGTAACCCCTAAACCTAACCCTAACCCTAATCCTTACCATTATCCTAACACTAAACCTAACCCTATCACTTACCCTTACCCTAACCCCTAGCGTAACCCTAACCCTAACCCTATCCCTTACCCTAACCGTAACCCTAACCGTAACCCTAAACCTTACACTTACCCTAAACCTAAACCTAACCCTTACCCTAATCCTAAACCTAACCCTAACCCTAAACCTTACCCTTATCTTAACCCTAACCCTAACCCTTACCCTTACCCTAACGCTATCCCTAACCCTAACCCTAACCCTAATACATACCCTTACCCTAACCCTAACCCTAACCTTAACCGTAACCCTAAACCTAACCCTAAACCTAACCCTAACCCTAACCCATACCCTAAACCTAACCCTAACCCTAACCCTTACCCTTACCCTAACCCTAACCCTAACCTTAACCCAAACCTTACCCTAACCCTAACCCTAACCCTTACCCTAACCCTAACCCTAACCCTACACTTACCCTAATCCTAACCCTAACCCTAACCCTAACCCCTAACCCTAAACCTTAACATAACCCTGACCCTAACCCTAACCCTAATCCTTACCCTAACCCTAACCCTAATCCTAACCCTAACCCTTACCCTTACCTAACTCTAATCCTAAACCTAACCCTAAATCTAATCCTAACCCTAACCTTAACCCTAACCGTTATCCTTACCCTAACCCTAACCCTAACCCTAACCCTAGCCTTAAACGTAACCGTAAACCTAACCCTAACCCTAATCCTAACCCTTACCCTTACCCTAACCCTAACCCTAACAGTAACCCTTACCCTTACCCTAACCCTAACCCTAACCCTAACCTTAACGCAACCCTAACCCTAACCCTAACCCTAACACTTACACTTACCCTAACCCTAGCGCTAAACCTAAATCTAACCCTAACCCTAACCCTTACCCTTACCCTAAACCTAACCCTAATCCTAACTCTAACCCTTACTCTTACCCTAACCCTAACGCTAAACCTAACCCTAATCCTAACCCTAACCCTATCCTTAGCCATAAACCTAACCTTAACCCTAACCCTAACCCTTACCCTAACCCTAAACCTGGCCCTAACCCTATCCCTAAACCTAACCCTAACCCTAACACTTACCCTAACCCTAACCCTAACCATTGCCCTTATCCTAACCCTAACCCTAAACTTAACCCCAACCCTAAACCTAACCGTAAACCTAACCCTAACCCTAACCCATACCCTAAACCTAACCCTAACCCTAACCCTTACCCTTACCCTAACCCTAACCCTAACCTTAACCCAACCCTTACCCTATCCCTAACCCTAAACCTAACCCTTACCCTTACCCTAACACATACCCTTACCCTAACCCTAACCCTAATCCTTACCCTAACCCTAACCCTAATCCTAACCCTAACCCTTACCCTTACCTAACCCTAATCCTAAACCTAACCCTAAACCTAATCCTAACCCTAACCTTATCCCTAACCGTTATCCTTACCCTAACCATAACCCTAACCCTAACCCTAACCCTAACCATGACCTTAACCTAACCCTAACCCTAACTCTAACCTTAACCCTAACCCTTATCCTTACCCTAACCCTAACCCTAACCCTAACCCTAAACCTAACCCTAAACCTAACCCTAACCCTGGCCCTAACCCTAAACCTAATCCTAACCCTAACCCTAACACTTACCCTAACCCTAACCCTAACCATTGCCCTTATGTTAACCCTAACCCTAAACTTAACCCAAACCCTAACCATTACCCTAACCCTAACCCTAAACCTTACCCTAACCCTAACCCTAACCCTAACCTTAAACCTAACCCTAACCCTAACCATAACCCTAACCCTTACCCTTACCCTAACCCTATCCCTAAACCTAACCCTAACCCTGACCCTAACTCTAAACTTAACCCTATCCCTAACCCTATCCTTCGCCCTTACCCTAACCCTAACCCTAAACCTATCACTACCCCTAACCCTAACCCTAACCCTTACCCTTAATCTAAACCTAACCCTAAACCTAAACCTAAACCTAACCCTAACCCTAAACCCTAACAATAACCCTAACCCTAATCCTTACCTTAACCGAACCCTAACACTAACCCTAACACTTATCCTTACCCTAAACCCTACCCTATCCCTAACCCTAAAACTAACCCTTACCGAATCTCTAACCCTAACCCTAAACCTTACCCTTACCCTAAACCTAACCCTAACCCTAACCCTAACCCTTACCCTTATCTTAACTGTTACCCTAAACCTAACCCTTACCCCTACCCTAACACTAACCCTAACCCTAACCCTAACCCTAACCCTTGCCCTTACCCTAACCCTAACCCTAAACCTATCACTAACCCTAACCCTAACCCTAACCCTTAACCTTAACCTAAACCTAACCCTAACCCTAACCTTAACCCAACCCTAAACCTAACCCTAATCCTAAGTCTAACCCTTACCCTTACCCTAACCCTAGCCCTAAACCTTACCCTAACCCCAACCCTAACCCTTACCCTAACCCTAACCATAATCCTAACCCTACCCTTACCCTAACCCTAACAATAAACCTAACCCTAAACCTAACTCTAACCCTAACCTTAACCTAACCCTTATCCTTCCCCTAATCCTAACCCTAAACCTAACCCTAACCCTAAACCTAACCCTTGCCCTTACCCTAACCCTAACTCAAAACCTAACCCTAACCCTTACCCTAACACTAACCCTAACCCTAACCCTAACACTTACCCTTATCCTAACCCTAACCCTAACCCTTACCCTTACCCTAAACCTAACCCTAAACCTAACCCTTACCCTTACCCTTACCCTAACACTAACCCTAAACCTAACCCTAAACCTAACCCTAACCCTACCCCTAACCCTTAGCCTTTCCCTAACCCTAACCCTAAACCTAACCCTTACCCTTACCCTAACCCTAAACCTAACCCTAAACCTAACCCAAACCCTAACCTTAACCCTAACCTTAACCCAACCCTAACCCTAACCATAACCCTTACTCTTACCCTAACCCTAACCGTAACCTTAACCCAACCCTAACCCTAACCCTAACCCTAACAATTTCCCTCACACTAACCCGAACTCTCATCCTTACCCTAACCCTATCCCTAACCCGTACCCTTTCCCTAACCCTAACCCTAACCCTTACCTTTAGCCTAAACCTAAACCTGACCCTAAACCTAACCCTAACCCTAACACTAAGCCTAAGCTTAAACCTAACCCAAACCCTAACCCTAACCCTAACCTGCAACTTTCCCTAATCCTAACCCTAAACCTAACCCTATCCCTAACCCTAAACCTGACCCTTACCCTTACCCTAACCCTAACCCTACACCTAACCCTTACCCTAAACCTAACCCTAACACCTAACCCTAACCCTAACCCTAACCCTAACCCTTACCCTTACCCTAAGCCTTACCCTAACTCTGACCCTTACCATTACCCTAACCCTAACCCTAAACTTAACCCCAACCCTAAACCTAACCTTAACCCTAACACTAAATCTAGGCTTAACACTTACCCTAACCCTAACCCTAAACCTAACCCTGACCCTAACACTAACCCTAAACCTAACCACCAACCCTAACCCTCACACTAACACCTAACCCTATCCCTAACCAGATCCATAACACTTACCCTTTTCCTAAGCCTACCCCTAACCCTCAAACTTACGCTTACCCTAACCCCTCCCTAACCCTAACCCTAACCCTAACCCTAACCCTTCCCCTAACCCTAATCCTAACCCTAACCTGACCCTAACCCTTAACCTTACAATAACCTTAAACCTAACCCTAACCCTAACCCTTACCTTACACTAACCCTAACCCTAATCTTAAACCTAATACGAACCCTAACCCTAACCCTAAACCTAACCTTAACCCTAACCCTTATCCTTACCGTAACCCTAACCATAACCCTAACACTAAGCCTAACCCTAACCCAAAACCTAACCCTTACCCTTACGCTAACTTTGACCGTAAAGCTTACCCTAACCCTAACACTAATCCTAACTCTAACCTTAACCTTAACCCTAAGCCTTACCCTTACCCTAACCCTAACCCTAAACCTAACCCTAACCCTAACCCTAATCCTTACCCTAATCCTAACCCTAACCATAACCCTTACCCTAACCCTAATCCTTACCCTAATACTTACCCTAACCCTAACCCTAACTATAACCCTTACCCTAACCCTAATCCTTACCCTAAACCTAACCCTAACCCCAAACCTTCCCCTAACCCTAACCCTAACCCTAACCCTACCCTAACACTTACCCTTACCCAAACCTTAAACCTAACCCTAACCCTAACCCTTACCCTTACATTAACCCTAACCCTAACCTTAACCCTAACCGGAAACCTAACAATAACCCTAAACCTAACCTTAATCCTAAACCTTATCCTTACCCTAACCCTAATCATAACCCTAACCCTAAGTCTAATCCTAACCCTAACCCTAACCCTAACCCTAACACCTAACCCTAACCCTAACCCTAACCTTACCCTTACCCTAACCCTAACCCTAAATCTGACCCTTACCATTACCCTAACCCTAACCCTAACATTAACCCCAAACCTAAACCTAACCCTAACACTATCCATAACCATTACCCTAACTCTAATTCTTACCCTAACCCTAACCCTAACCCTAACCCTAGGCCTAACACTTACCCATACCCTAACCCTAACCCTAACCCTAACGCTTACTCTCACCCTAACCCTAAACCTAACCCTGACCCTAACACTAACCTGAAACCTAACCGCCAACCCTAAACCTCACACTAACACCTAACCCTATCCCTAACCATAACCATAACCCTTACCCTTTTCCTAACCCTACCCCTAAGCCTAAAACTTACGCTTACCCTAACGCCTCCCTAAACCTAACCATAACCCTAACCCTTCCCCTAACCCTAATCCTAACCCTAACCCGACCCTAACCCTTACCCTTACCCTAACCTTAAACCTAACACTAACCCTATCCTTACCTTACACTAACCCTAACCCTAATCTTAACCCTAAAACGAACCCTAACCCTAACCCTAAACCTAACCTTAACCCTAACCCTTATCCTTACCCTAACCCTAACCATAACCCTAACCCTAAGCCTAACCCTAACCCAAAACCTAACCTTTACCCTTACGCTAACCCTAACCCTAAACCTAACTGTAAACCTTACCCTAACCCTAACAATAATCCTAACTCTAACCCTAACCTTAACCCTAAGCCTTACCCTTACCCTAACCCTAACCCTAAACCTAACCCTAACCCTAACCCGAATCCTTACCCTAATCCTAACCCTAACCATAACCCTTACCCTAACCCTAATCCTTACCCTATTCCGTACCATAACCCTAACCCTAACCATAACCCTTACCCTAAACCTAATCCTTACCCTAACCCTAACCCTAACCCTAACCCTTCCCCTAACCCTAACCCTAACCGTACCCTGACCCATACCCTTACCCTAAGCTTAAACCTAACCCTAACCCTAACCCTAACCCTTACCCTTACATTAAACCTAACCCTAACCTTAACCCTAACCCGAACCCTAACCCTAACCCTAAACCTAACCTTAATCCTAACCCTTATCCTTACCCTAACCCTAACCATAACCCTAACCCTAAGCCTAAACCTAACCCTAACCCTAAACCTGACCCTTACCCTTACCCTTACTCGAACCCTAAACCGAAACCTAACCTTAACCCTTACCCTAATCCTGACCCTAACCATAACCCTAACCCTAACCCTAACCCTAACCCTTACCCTAACCGTAACCCTGGCCCTAAACCTAACCCTAACCCTAACCCTCACCCTAACACTTACCCTAACCCTTACCTAACCCTTATCCTAACCCTAACTCTAACCCTAAAACTAACCCTAACCCTAACCCTAACCTTAACACTTAACCCTACCCTAACCCTAACCCTAACCCTAACCCTTACCCTAACCCTAACCCTCACCCTAACACTAACACTTACCCTAACCCTAACCCTAACCCTATCCCTTAACCTAATCCTAACCCTAACCCTAACCCTAACCTCTAACCCTAAACCTTAACCTAACCATAACCCTAACACAAACCCTTACCCTTACCCTAAACTTAAACCTAACTCTAACCCTAACCCAAACCCTAACCCTTACCCTAACCCTAACCCTAACACTTAACCAAACCATAACCCTAATCCTAACCGTAAACCTAACCCTAACCCTAACCCTAAGCCTAACACTTACCCTTACCCTAACACTAACTCTAACCCTAACGCTTAACCTTAACCTAACCCTAAACCTAACCCTAACCCTAACCCTAACCCTAAACCAAACCCCTAAAACCTAACCCTAACCCTACCCCTAACCCTAACCGTAACCATAATCCTTACCCTTATTCTAACCCTACGCCTAACCCTAAAACTTACTTTACCCTAACCCCAACCCTAACCCTAACCCTAACCCTAACACTTCCTCTAACCCTATTCGTAACCCTAAACCTAACCGTAACAATTGCCCTTACCCTAACCCTAACCCTAACCCTAACCCCTACCCTAACCATAACCCTAACCCTAACCCTTACTGTAACCCTAACCCTAACCCTAACCCTTACCATAAACCTAACACTAACCCTAACCCTAACCCTTACCCTAATCCTAAACCTAACACTAACTCTAACCCCTAACCCTCACCCTTAACCTAACCCTAACCCTAACCCTAACCCTTACCCTTACCCTTACTCTAACCCAAAACCTAACTCTAACTCTAACCCAAACCCTAACCTTACCCTAACCCTAACCCTACCACTTACCCTAACCCTAACCCTAACCCTAACCTTAAACATAACCTAACATTAACCTTAAACCTAACCCTTACCCTTACCCTAAACCTAACCCTAAACCTAACCCTAACCCTAACCCTAACTCCAAACTTAACCCTATACCTAAACCTAACCCTCGCCTTTACCCTAACCCTAACCGTCAACCTATCACTAATCCTAACCCTAACCCTAACCCTTGCCGTTACCCTAAACCTAACCCTAAACCTAACCCTAACCCTAACCCTAACCCTAAACCCTAACGCTAACCCTAACCCTAACCCTAATCCTTACCCTTATCCTAACCCTAACACTAACCCTAACACTTACCCTTACCCTAAACCCTACCCTATCCCTAACCCTAACCCTCACCCTTACCCTAACCCTAACCCTAAACCTTACCCTTACCCTGAACCGAACCCTAACCCTTACCCTAAACCTAACCCTAAAACTAACCCTAACCCTTACCCTTATGTTAACACTAACCCTAAACCAAACCCTTCCCCTACCCTAACGCGAACCCTAAACGTAACCCTAACCCTAATCCTAACCCTAACACATACTCTTACCCTAACCCTAAGTCTAACCCATACCCTAACCCTAATCCTAATCCTAACCCTTACCCTTACCCTAACCCTAACCCTAACCTTAACCCAACCATAACCTAACATTAACCCTAACCCTAACCCTAAACCTTACCTTTACCCTAACCCTAGCGCTAAACCTAACCCTAACCCTAACCGTATCCCTTACCCTAACGCTAACCCTAATCCTAACCCTAACCCTTACTCTTAACTTAACCATAACCCTAACCCTAACCCTAACCCTAACCTTAACCCTAACCCTTATCATTACCCTAACCCTAACCCTAACCCTAACCATAAAACTAACCCTCAACCTAAACCTAACCCTAACCCTTACCCTTACCCTAACCCTAACCCTAAACCTAACCCTAACCCTAACCCTAACCCTAACCCTTACCCTTACCCTAACCCTAACTCTGAACCTAAACCGAACCCTAACCCTATCCCTAACCCTAACCCTAACCTAACCCTATACTTAATGCTAACTCTAACACTAACCCTAACCCTAACCCTAACCCTAACGCCTAACCCTAACCCTAACCCTAACCCTTACCCTTACCCTAACCCTAACCCTAAACCTTACCCTTATCTTTACCCTAACCCTAACCTTAACCCAACCCTAACCCTAAACCTAACCCTTACCCAACCACTAACACTAACCCTAACCCTTACCCTAACCCTAAGCCTACCCTTAACTCTTACCCTTTCTTTAACTCTAACCCTAACCCTAACCTTAACCCCAACCCTAAACCTGACCCTAACCCTAACCCTAACAATTAACCTAACCCTAATCCTTACCCTAACCCTAACCCTAAGCCTAACACTGACCCTTACCCTAACCCTAACCCAAATCCTAACGCTTACACTTATCCTAACCCTAACCCTAACACTAACCCTAACCCCTAACCCTATCCCTAATCCTAACATCTAAACCTAACCCTAATAATAACCATAACCCTTACCCTTATCCTAACCCTACCCCTAACCCTAAAACTTACCCTTAACCTAACCCCAACCCTAATCCTAACCCTAACCCTAAACCTAACCATTCCCCTAACCGTAAACCTAACCCTAACCCTACCCTAAATCTTACCCTTACCCTAACCCTAAACCTAACCCTAACCCTAACCCTAACCCTTACCCTTACACTAACCCTAACCCTAACCTTAACCCTAAACCGAACCCTAACCCTAAACCTAAACCTAACCTTAACCCTAACCCTTATCCTTACCTTAACCCTAACCATAACCCTAACCCTAAGCCTAACCATAACCCTATACCTAACCCTTACCCTTACGCTAATTCTAACCCTAAACCTAACCGTAACCCTTACCCTTACCCTTAACCTAACCCTAAGACTAATCCTAATTCTAAACCTAACCTTAACCGTAAGCCTTACCCTTACCCTAACCCTAACCCTAACCCTAAACCTAACCCTAACCCTAACCCTTACCCTAACCCTACCCCTGGCACTAACCCTAACCCTAACCATAACCATAACCCTAACACTTACACTAACCCTAACCCTAACCCTAACCCTAACACTTACCCTAAACCTAACCCTAACCTTAACCCTTACCCTAATCCTAACCCGAACACTAACCCTAACCCCTAACCCTAACCCTTAACCTAACCCTAAACCTAACACTCACCCTAACGGTACCCTTACCCTAACCCTAAACCTAACTCTAACCATAACCCAAACCCTAACCCTAACCCTAACACTAACCCTAACCCTTACCCTAAGCCTAACCCTAACTCTAAACTTAAACCTAACCCTTACCCTAAGCATAAGCCTAACCCTTTACCTAACCCTAACCCTAAACCGAACCCTAACTCTAAACTTAAACCTATCCCTAACCCTAACCCTCGACATTACCCTAACCCTAACCCTAAACCTAAAGCTAATCCTTACCCTTATCCTAACCCTAACCCTAACCCTAACACTTAACCTTACCCTAACCCTAAACCTAACTCTAACCCTCACCCAAACACTAACCCTTACCCTAACCCTAACCCTAACCCTTACCCTAACCCTAACCCTAACCCTACACCCTACCCTATCCCTAACCCTAACCCTAACCCTGAACCTTACCCTAACCCTAACCCTAACCCTAACCCTAACCCTAAAACCTTACCATTACCCTAAACCTAACCCTAACCCTTACCCTAAACCAAACCCTAACCCTAACCCTAAACCTTACCCTTACCTTCAACCTAACCCTAAACCTAACCCTTACCCCTACCCTAACGCTAACCCTAACCCAAACCCTAACCCTAACCCTAACACATACCCGTACCCTAACACTAACCCTAACCTTAACCGTAAACCTACACCTATCCCTAACCCTTACCCTAAACCATACCCTAACCCTAACCCTAATCATATCTCTTACCCTTACCCTAACAATAACCCTAACCTTAACCCAAACCTAAAGCTAACCCTAAATCTAACCCTTAACCTTACCCTAACCCTAGGGCTAAACCTAACCCTAACCCTAACCCTAACCCTTACACTTATCCTAAACCTAACCCCAACCCTAACACTTACCCTTACCCTAACCCCTACCCTAACCCTAACCCTAATCCTAACCCTTACCCTAAACCTAACCCTAACCCTAACCCTCACCATTACCTTAACCCTAACGCTAAACCTAATACTTAACCTTACCCTAACGCTAACCGTAACTTCAACCCTAAACCTAACCCTAACACATACCCTTACCCTAACCCTAAACCTAAGACTCACCGTAACCTAAAACCAACCCAAACTTAACCCTAACCCTAACACAAACCCTTACCCTAACACTAACCTTAACCCCAACACTTAACCTAACCATAACCCTAACCCTAACACTTACCGTTACCTAATCCTAACCCTAAGCCTAACCATAACCCTTAACCTAACTCTAACCCTTACCCTTACCCTAACCCTATCGCTAACCATAAACCTAAACCTAACTCTAAACTTAACCCTAACCTTACCCTTACCAGAACACTAACCCTAACCCTAACCCTAAACCTAACCCTAAGAATAACCCTACCCCTTACCCTTACCCTAAACCTAACCCTAAACCTAACCCTAACCCTTACCTTTACCCTCACACTTACACTAACCTTTAACCTAACCCTAACCCTAACCCTAACCCTAACCCTATCATTAACCTTAACCCTAACCCTTATCTTTACCTAACCCTAACTCTAACCTTAACCTTAACCCTAACCCTTTCCCTTAACCTAACCCTAACCCTAACCCTAACCCTTACCCTTAACCTTACCTAACCCAACCCTAACCCTAAACCTAACCCTAACCCTAAACCTTACGCTTACTCTAAACCTAACCCTAAACCTAACCCTAAACCTAACCCTAACCACTGAACTTAACCCTAACCCTAACCCTAACCCTTACACTTACCCTAACCCTAACCCTAACCCGAACCCTATCACTTACACTAACACTAACCCTAACCCTAACCCTTACCCTTACCCTAACCCTAACCATAAACTTAACCCAAACCTAAACCTAAACCTAACCTAACGTTTATCCTAACACTTACCCTAACTCTAACCCTAACACTAACGTTAACACTTACCCTAAACCTAACCGTAACCCTAACCGTTACCCTAACCCTAATCCTAACCCCAACCCTTACACTAACCCTAACACTATCCCTAACCTCTAACCCTAACCAATAACTTAACCTCTAATCCTAACCCTAACCCTAAACTTACCCTAACCCTAACCCTAACCCAAACCCTTACCCTTACTCTAACCCTATCCCTAAACTTAACCCCACACCCAAACCTAACCGTAACCTTAACCCTAACCTTTACCCTTAACCTAACCCTAAACCTAAACCTAACCCTAACCCTAACCCTAACCCTTACCCTAACCCTAACCCTAAACCTAACCCTAACCCTTACCCTTACCCTAAACATAACTCTAACCCTAAACCTTACCCCAGCCCTAACACTAACCCTAACCCTAACCTTAACCCTTACCCTTATCCTTACCTTAACCCTAACCCTAAACCTAACCCTAAACCTAACCCTAACCCTAAACAATACCCTTACCCTTAACCTAACCCTAACCCTAAACCTAACCCTAACCCTTACCCTAACCCTAACCCTAACCCTAACCTTAACCCTATCCCTTAACCTTACCCTAACCCCCACACTAACCCTAATCCTATTCCTTACCCTAACCCTACCCCTAATCCTAATCCTTACACTTTCCCTAACCCTAACCCTTACCCTAACCCAATCCCTAACCCTAACCCTTACCCTAACCCGAACCCTAACCCCAATCATTACCCTAACACTAACCCTAACCCTAAACCCTAACCCTAAACCTAACCCACCCAAACCCTAACCCTAACCCTTACCCTTACCCTAACCCTAAACCTAAATTTAACCCTAACCCTAACCCTAACCCATACCCTAACACTAACCCTATCCCTTAACCTAACTCTAACCCTAACCCTATTCTTAACCCTAAACCTAACCCTAACCCTAAAACTAACCTTAACCCTAAACCTAACCATAAGCTTAACCCTAACCCTAACCCTTACCCTTACAATAACCGTAACCCTAAACCTGACACTAACCCTAACCCTAAACCTAAACCTAACCATTAACCTTACCCTAACCCTAACGCTAAACCTAACCTAACCCTAACCCCTAACCCTAACCCTAACCCTAACCCTTACACTTATCCTAACCCTAAACCTAACCCTAACACTTACCCTCACCATAACCCCTACCCTAACCCTAACCCTAACCTTAACCCTTACCCTAGCACTAACCCTAATCCTAACCCTAACCCTTACCCTTACCCTAAACCTACACCGTACCCTAACCCTACGCCTAACCCTTTCCCTTAACCTAACCCTAACCCTAACCCTAACTCTAAAACTTACACTTTCCCTAACCCTAATCCTAACACTTAAACCTAAACCTAACCCTAACCCTAACCCTAACCCTTTTCCTTACCTTAATCCTAACCCTAAATCTAACCCTTACCCTTAACCTAACTCTAACCCTAACCCTAACCCTAACCCTAACACATACCCTTACCCTAACCCTAACCCTAACCCTAACCGTAACCGTAACCCTAACCCTAACTCTAACCCTAACCCTTACGCTAACCCTAGGCCTAACACTAACCCTTACCCTTACCCTAACACTAACCCTAACCTTAATACCAACATTAAATCTAACCCAAACCCTAACTCTAACCATTACCCTTACCCTAAACCTAACCCTAACCGTAACTCGTAACCCAACCCTAACCCTAATCCTAACCCTAACCGTTAACTTACCCTAACCCTAACCCAAACCTAACCCTAACCCTAACCTTAACCCTATCCCTTACAATTACCCTAACCCTAACATTAACCCTAACCTAACCCTAACACAAACCATACCCTTACTCTAACCCTACCTCTAACCCTAACCCTAACACTAATCCTTACCCGAACCCGAACCCTAACCCTAACCCGTACCCTTTCCCTAACCCTAACCCTAACCCCTACCCTTACCCTAAACCTAACCCTAAACCGAACCCTAACCCAAACCATAAGACTAACACTAACCCTAACCTTAACCCTAATCCTAAACATAACCCTAACCCTTACCCTTACACTAACCGTAACGCTAAACCTAACCCTAACCTAACCCTAACCCTAACCCTTACCCTTAGCCTAACCCTAACCCTAACCCCTAACCCTAACCCTAACCCTTACCCTTACCCAAACCCTAACTCTAACTCTAACTCTAACCGTAACACTTACCTTAACCCTAACCCTAATCCTAACCCTTACTCTTACCCTAAACCTAACCCTATCCTTAACCCCAACCCTAAACCTAACCCTAATCCTAACCCTTATCCTAACACTTACCCTAACCCTAACACCAACCCTAACCCTTACCCTAACCCTAACCCTAACAGTTACACTTACCCTAACCCTAACCTAACCCTTAACCTAACCCTCACGCTAACCCTAACCACTAAACCTAAACCTTAACCCAACCCTAACCCTAACCCTAACCCTAACACTTACCCTTACCCTAACCGTAACCCTAAACCTAACCCTAACCCTAACCCTAACGCTAACCCTTTTCCTAACCCTAACCCTAATCCTAACCCTAACCCTTACCCTTACCCTAACCCTAACCCTAAAACTAACACTTACCCTACCCTAACCCTAACCCTAACCCTAACCCTTACCCTTACCCAACCCTAACCCTAAACCTAAACCTAAACCTAACCCTAACCCTAACCCTTACCCTTACCCAAACCCTAACTCTAACTCTAACTCTAACCGTAACACTTACCTTAACCCTAACCCTAATCCTAACCCTTACTCTTACCCTAAACCTAACCCTATCCTTAACCCCAACCCTAAACCTAACCCTAATCCTAACCCTTATCCTAACACTTACCCTAACCCTAACACCAACCCTAACCCTTACCCTAACCCTAACCCTAACAGTTACACTTAACCTAACCTTAACCTAACCCTTAACGTAACCCTACCCCTAACGCTAACCCTAATCCTAACACTTACCCAAACCCGAACCCTAACCCTAACCCTTACTCTTACCCTAACCCTAACACTAAACTTAACCCCAACCCTAAACCTAACCCTAACCCTAACCCTTACCCTAACACTTACCCTAATCCTAACCCTAACCTAACACTTACCCTTACCCTAACCCTTACCCTAACCCTTACCCTAACCCTAACCTTAAACCTAATCCTTACCCTTACCCTAACCCTAACTCTAACCCTAACCCTAACCCTAATCCTTACCCTAAACCTACCCCTAACCCTAATCCTTACCCTTTCCCTAACCCTAAATCTAACCCTTACCCTTACCCTAACCCTAACCCTAACCCTACCCTAACCCTAACCCTAACCCTAACCTTAACCCTAACCCTGACCCTAAACCTAACCCTAACCTTACCCTTACCCTAACCCTAACCCTAAACCTATCCCTAAACCTACCCCTAACCCTACCACCTAAACCTAACCCTAACCCTTACCCTTATCCTAACCCTAAACCTAACCCTAACCCTAAAACTTACCCTTACCCTAATCCTAAACCTAACCATTACTCTTACCCTAACCCTAACCCTAAACTTAACCCCAACCCTAAACCTAACCCTAACCCTAACCCTCACCCTACCCCTAATCCCTAACCCTAACCCTTACAATAAACCTAACCCTAACGCTAACCCTAACCCTTACCCTTACCTTAACCCTAACCCTAAACCTAATTCTTATTCTTACCCTAACACTAACCCTAAACCTACCCCTAATCCTTCGCCTAACCCCTAACCCTACCCCTAAAACTTACCCTTATTCTAACCCTAACCCTAAAACTTACCCTTACCCTAACCCCTACCCTAACCCAACCCTAACTTAACCCTTACCCTAAGCCTTCCCTAACACAAGCTGTAACCCTTACCCTTGCCCTAATCCAAACCCTAACCTTCACCCTAAACCTAACCCTAACCCTTACCCTTACCCTAACCCTAAACCTAATCTAATCCGAACCCTAACCCTATCCCTAACCCTAACTCTTATCCTTACCCTAAACCTCACCCTAAACCTAACTCTAACCATAACCCCTAACCCTAACCGTAACCCTAACTCTAACCCTCACCCTAACCCTAACCCTTACCCTTACCCTAACCCTAACCTTAATGCTAACCCTAACCCTAACCCTAACCCTTACCCTAACCCTAACCCTAACCGTAACCGTAAAGCTAAAACTTACGCTTACCCTAAACCTAATCCTAACCCTTACCCTAACCCTAACCTTATCCCTAACATTAAACCTAACCCTAACCCTATCCCTAACCCATACCCTAGCCCTAACCCTAAACCTAATACTAAACCTAACCCTAACCCTAACCGTTACCCATACCCTAACCCTAACCCTAACCATAAACCTAACCCTAACCCAAACCTAACCCTAACCCTTACACTTACTGTAACCCTATCCGTAAACCTAACCCTAACCCTTAACCTAACCCTAACCCTAATCCTAACCCTAATACTTACCCTTACCCTAACCCAAACCCTAACCCTAACCTTAACCCTAACCCTTAACGTTAACCTAACCCTAACCCTAAACCTAATCCTAAACCTAACCCTAACTGTAACCCTAATCATAACCCTAACCCTAACGCTTACCCTAACCCTAACCCTAACCTTAACCCTTATCTTAACCCTAAACCAAACCCTAATCCTAAACGTTTACCTAACCATAACACTAACCCTAACACCTAACACTAACCCTTACCGTAACCCTAACCCTAACCCCTAACCCTAACCCTAACGCTAACACTTACCCTTATCCTAACCCTCATCTAACTCGAACACTTACCCTTACCCTGCCCCCGAACCTAACCCTAACCCTAACCCTAACCCTTACCCTAACCCTAACCCTAAGAATAACCCTAACCCTAAACCTAACCCTAATCCTAACCCTAAACCTTACACTAGCCCTAACCCTAACCCTAACCCTAAACCTTCCCCTAACCCTAAAACTAACCCTTACCCTAACCCTAACCCTAACAATAACCCTAACCCTAAACCTAACCCTAATCCTAACACTAAACCTTACACTAACACTAACCCTAACCCTAACCCTAACCCTTCCCCTAACCCTAAAACTAACCCTTACCCTAACCCTAACCCTACCCCTAAACCATACCCTAACCCTAACCCTAACCCTTACCCTAAACCTAACCCTAACCCTAACACTAACTCTAACACTTACCCTAACCCTAACCCTAACCCTAATGATACTCTAACCCTAACCCTAATCCTAACCCTTATCCTAACCCTAACCCTAACCTTAACCCTAACACATACCCTTACCCTAACCCTAACCCTAACCCTAAATGTAACCCTAAACCTAACCTTAAACCTAACCCTAACCCTAACACTAACCATAACCCTTAAACCTAAAACTAATCCTAACCCTTCCCCTTACCCTAAACCTAACCCTAAACCTAACACTAACCCTAAACCTAACCTAACCCAAACACTTACCCTTACCCTAATCCTCACCCTAAACCTAACCCTAACCCTAACCCTTACCCTAACCCTAACCCTAACACTTACACTTACCCTAACCCTATTCCTAACCCTAACCCTAACCCTAAACCTAACCTTTACCCTTACCCTAACCCTAACCCTAATCCTATCCCTGAACCTTACCCTTACCCTAAACCTAACCTTAAGCCTTACCCTAAACGTAACCCTAACCCTAATGCTAACCCTAACCCTAACACTTACCTTAATCCTAACCCTAACCCTAACCCTAACCCTAACCCTAACCCTTACCCTTAACCTAAACCTAACCCTAACCCTAACCCTAACCCTAACCCTAACCCTAAACTTAACCCTAACCCTAACCCTAACCCTAACCATAACCTAACCCTAACCCTAACCCTAACCCTTACCCTAACCCTAACCATAACCCTAACAAAAACCTTAACCCTAACCCTAACCCTAACCATAACATTTATCCTTACCCTAACCCTACCCCTAAACCTATCCCTTACCCTAACACTAATCTTAACCCTAAACCTAACCCTAACCTTGCCATACCCTAACCCAAACCCAAAACCTTACACTAACCCTAACCCTAACCCTAACCCTTAACCTTACCCTTACCCTAACCCTAACCCTAACCCTAACCCTAACCCTAACCCTACCCCTTACCTTATCCTAACCCTAACCCTAACCCAAACACTTACCCTTACCCTAAACCCTACCCTAACCCTAACCCTAACCCTTAACCTAACTGTAACCCTAACCCTTACCTTACCCTAACCCTAAACCTAACCCTAACCCTAACCCTAACCCTTACCCTTACCCTAAACCTAACCCAAACCTTAACCCCAACCCTAAACCTAACCCTAAACCCAACGCTAACCCTTACTCTTACCCTAAACCTAAACCTAAAACTAACCATAACCCTAACCCTTACCCTTACATTAACGCTAACGCTAATGCTAACCCTAACCCTTACACTTACCCTAATCCTAAACCTTAACCTAACCCTAATCCTAACCCTAACCTTAACCCTAAACCTTACCATTACCCTAACCCTAACCCTAAACCTAAACCTAAACCTTAACCTTACCCTAATCCTAACCCTTAACCTAACCCTAACACTTACACTTACCCTGAACTTACCCCTAACATTAACGCTAACCCTAACCCTAAACCTAACCCTAACTTTAACCTAACCCTTATCCTTACCCTAACCATAACCCTAACCCTAACCCTGAACCTAATCCTAACCCTAAACCTAACCCTTACCAAAAACCTGACCCTAAACCTAACCCTAAACTTTACCCTTGCCCTAACCCTAACCCTAACCCTATCCCTAAACCTAACCCTAA
>JANJXV010000048.1:735000-897500 GCA_024803745.1 Megascapheus bottae
CCTAACCCTAACCCTAACCCCAACCCTAACCCTAACCTTTACCCTTCCCTAACACTAAACCTAACCCTAACCCTAAACTTAACATTAACGCTTACTCTTACACTAACCCTAACCCTTTCACTAAACCTAATACTAACCCTAACCCTAACCCTTACCCTTACCATAACCCTATCCCTAACCCTAACCCTTACCCTAAACCTAACCCTAACCCTAATCCTTACCCTATCCCTAAACCTAACCCTAACCCTAAACTTAACCCTAACCCTAACCCCTACCCTAACCCTAAACCTAACTCCAACCCTAACCCTAAACCTAACCCTAATCCTTACCCTAACCCTCACCCTAACCCTAACACTTACCCTAACCCTAACCCTAATCCTAACCCTAACCCTAGCCCGAACCTTTACCCTTACCCTAACACTAAACCTAACCCTAACCCTAAACTTAACATTAACGCTTACCCTTACACTAACCCTAACCCTAACACTAAACCTAACCCTATCCCTAATCCTAACCCTTACCCTAAACCTAACCCTAACCCTAACACTTACCGTAACCCTAACCCTAACCCTAACTATACCCTAACCCTAACCCTAATCCTAACTCTTATCCTAACCCTAACCCTAAACGTAACCCTAAACCTAACCTTAAACCTAACCCTAACCCTAAACCTAACCATAACCCTTAACCGTAAAACTAATCCTAACCCTTCCCCTTACCCTAACCCTAACCCTAAACCTAACACTAACCCTAAACCTAACCCTAACCCAAACCCTTACCCTTACCATAATCCTCACCCTAAACCTAACCCTAACCCTAACCCTTACCCTTAACCTAACCCTTACCCTTACCCTAACCCTAACCCTAATCCTAACCCTAAACCTTACCCTTACCCTAAACCTAACCCTAACCCTTACCCTAAACCTAACCCTAAACCTAACGCTAACCCTAACCCTAACACTTAGCTTAATCCTAACCCTAACCCTAACCCTAACCCTAACCCAAAAACTTGCCCTTACCCTAAACCCTACCCTAACCCTAACCCTAACCCTAACCCTTAACCTAACTCTAACCCTAACCCTTACCTTACCCTAACCCTAACCCTAACCCTAACCCTAACCCTAACCCTAACCCTAACCCTTCCCTAATCCTAACCCTAACCCTTACCCTTACCCTAAACCTAACCCAAACCTTAACCCCAACCTTAAACCTAACCCTAAACCCAACGCTAACCCTTACCCTTACCCTGAACCTAAACCTAAAACTAACCATAACCCTAACCCTTACCCTTACCTTAACCCTAACCCTAATCCTAACCCTAAGCCTTACACTTACCCTAACTCTAACCCTTAACCTAACCCTAATCCTAACAATAACCTTATCCCTAAACCTTACCATTACCCTAACCCTAACCCTAACCCTAACCCTCAACCTAACCCTAACCCTAAACCTAAACCTTAACCTTACCCTAACCCTAACCCTTAACCTTACCCTAACCCTTATGCTTACCCTCAACCTACCCCTAACATTAACGCTAACAATAACCCTAAACCTAACCCTAACCTTAAACCTAACCCTTATCCTTACCCTAACCATAACCCTAACCCTAACCCTGAACCTAATCCTAACACTAAACCTAACCCTTACCATAACCCTGACCCTAAACCTAACCCTAACCCTTACCCTTACCCTAACCCTAACCCTAACCATTACCCCAACCCTAACCTTAACCCTAACCGTAACCCTTACCCATACCCGTACCCTAACCCTAACCTTAACCCTCACCCTAACCCAACTCTAACACTTACCCATACCCTATCCCTAACCCTAAATCTTACCCGAACCCAAATCCTATCCCTAACCCTAACTTTTATCCTTACCCTAACCCTAACCCCTAACCCTAAACGTAACCCTAACCCTAATCCTCACCCTAACCCTAACTTTAACCCTAAACCTAACCATAACCCTAACACTTACCCTAAACCAAACCCTAACCTAACGCTTACACTAACCCTAACCCTAACCCTAACCCCTAACCTTAACGCTTAACCTAACCCGAACCCTAAATTTAACCCTAAACTTTACACTTACCGTAAACCTAAACCTAATTCTAACCCTAGCACTAACCCTAAACCTAAACCTAAACCTAAACCTAAACCTAACCCTTACCCTTACCCTAACCCTAACCCTAAACCTAACCCTAACCCTTACCCTAAACCCTAATCCTAACCCTAACCCTAACCCTTACCCTTATCCTAACCCTAACCCTAACCCTAACCCTTACCCTAACCCTAACACTTACCCTTACCCTAACCCTAAACCTACCCCTAACCCTAACCCTAAACCTAACCCTTACCCTTACCCTAACACAAACCCTAATCCTAACCTTAAACCTTACCCTTACCCAAAACCTAACCCTAACCCTTACCCTAAACCTAACCCTAACACTAACCCTAACCCTAACATTTAACTTAATCCTAACCCTAACCCTAACCCTAACCCTAACACATACCCTTAACCTAACGCTAACCCTAACCCTTACCATAACCCTAAACCTAACCCTAACACTAACACTAACCCTAACCCTTAACCTAACCCTAACCCTAACCCTTAACCTTACCCTATCCCTAACCTTAACCCTATCCCTAAGAATTTCCCTTACACTAACCCTAACCCTAACCCTAACCATAACCCTTACCCTAACCCTAATCCTAAACTTAATCCTAACCCTTACATTTACCATCACCCTAACCCTAATATTAACCCTAAACCTAACCGTAAACCAAACCCTAACCTTAACGCTAACCCTTATCTTTACCCTAACCATAACCCTAACCCTAACCCTAAAATTAACCCCAACCCTAAACCTAACCCTTACCCTAACCCCAACCCTAAATCTTACCCTAAACCTAATCCTAACCTTAACCCTAACCCTAACCTTTACCTTTATCCTAACCCTAAACATAACCCTAACCCTAACCCTTACCCTAACACTAACCCTAACCCTAATCCTAACCCTAAACCTTGAAATTACCCTAAACCTAACCCTAACCCTAACCCTCAACCTAACCCTAACTCTAACCCTAAATTTAACTCTAACCCTCACCCTTACCCTAACCCTAACCCTAACCCTAACCCTAACTCTAACCCTAACCGTAAAACTAACCCTAACCTTAAAACTTAACATAAACCTAACCCTAACCATTACACTAACCCTAACCCTTACACTACCCCTAATCCTAACACTAACCCCTAAACTTAACCCTTAACCTAACCCTAATCCTAAACTTAACCCTAACCATTACCTTTATCCTAACCCTAACACTAACCCTGAACTTAAACCTTACCGTAACCCTAACCCTAACCCTTACCCTAACCCTAACCATAACCCTAAACATAACCTTAACTCTAACACTAATCCTTACCCTTGCCCTAACCCTAAACCTAACCCTAAACCTAACACTAAACCTAACCCTAACCCTAACCCTAACCCTTACCCTTACCCTAATCCTAACCCTAAACCTAACCCTAACCCTAACCCTAACCCCTAACCCTAACTCTAACCCTTACCCTTATCCAAATCTAACCCTAACCCTAACACTTACCCTTTCCCTAACCCCTACACTAACCCTAACCCTAACCCAAACCCTTACCCTAACCCTAACCCTAACAATAACCCTTACCATTACCCTAACCCTAAACCTATACCTAACCCTAACGCTAAACCTAACCCTTACCCTTACCCTAACCCTAACCCTAACCCTAACCCTAACGCCTAAACCTAACCTTAACCCTACCCCTACCCTTTACCTTATCCTAACCATAACCCTAACCCAAACACTTACCCTTACCCTACCCCTACCCTAACCCTAACCATAAAACTTACCCTAACTCTAACACAAACCCTTACCTTACCCTAACCCTAAACCTAACCCTAACCATAACTTTAACCCTTACCCGTACCCTAAACCAAACCCTAACCCTAACCCTAAACCTTACCCTTACCCTAAACCTACCCTAACCCGTACCTTAAACCTAACCCTAACCCTAAACCTAACCCTAACCCTAACCCTTACCCTAACCCTAACCCTAACCCTAACTCTTACCCTTACCCTAACCCTAAACCAAACCTTAACCCCAAACCTAAACCTAACCCTAACCCTAACGCTAACACTAACCCTAACGCTTACCCTAACCCTAACCCTTACCCTTACCCTAACCCTAACCCAAACCTTAACCCCAACCCTAAACGTAACCCTAAACCTAACCCTAACCCTAACCCTTACCCTAACCCTAACCCTAATCCTAACCCTAACCCTTACACTTACCCTAACCTTGTCCCTAAACCTAACCCTAACCCTAACCCTTACCTTAAACCTAACCCTAACCCTAACCCTTACCCTTACCCTTACCCTAAACCTAACCGTAACCCTAACCCTTACCCCTACCCCAACGCTACCCCTAACACTAACCCCTAACCTTAACCCTTAACCTAACCCTAACCCTAAATTTAACCCTAAACCTTACCCTATCCCTAACCCTAACCTAACTCTAAATCTAATACTAACCCTAACACTAACCCTTATCGTAACCCTAACCCTAACCATTACCCTAATCCTAACCATAACCCTAACAATAACCTTAACCCTAACCCTAACCCTAAACCTAACATTTACCCTTACCCTAACCCTAACCCTAAACCTAACCCTAACCCTAACCTTAACCCTTACCCGTACCCTAAACCAAACCCTAACCCCAACCCTAAACCTTACCCTTACCCTAAACCTACCCTAACCCGTACCTTAAACCTAACCCTAAACCTAACCCTAACCCTTACCCTAACCCTAACGCTAACCCTTACCCTTACCCTAACCATAACCCAAACCTTAACCCCAAACCTAACCCTAACCCTAACCCTAACGCTAACCATAACCCTAACGCTTACCCTAACCCTAACCCTTACCCTTACCCTAACCCTAACCCAAACCTTAACCCCAACCCTAAACCTAACTCTAAACCTAACCCTAACCCTAACCCTAACCCTTACCCTAACCCTAACCCAAATCGTAACCCTAACCCTTACACTACCCTAACCTTATCCCTAAACATGACCCTAATCCTAACCCTAACCTTAACCCTAAAACTTACCATTACCCTAACCCTAACCCTAAACCTAAACCTAAACCTTACACTTACCCTCACCCTACCCCTAGCATTAACCATAACCCTAACCCTAACCCTAACCCTAACCTTAAAACTAACCCTTATACTTACCCTAACCATAACCCTAACCCTAACTGTGAACCTAACCCTAAACCTAAACCTAACCCTTACTCTAACCCTAACCCTAAACCTAAACCTAAACCTTACCCCTACCCTAACCCTAACCCTAAGCCTAACCCTAAACCTAAACCTAACCCTGACCCTAACCCTAACCCTAATCATTACCCTTACCCTAACTGTAAGCCTAACCCTAACCCTTACCCTTACCCGAACCCTCAGCCTAACCTTAACCCTAACCCTAACGAAACCCTAACTCTTACCCTTACACTAACCCTAACCCTAAACCTTACCCGAACCCTAATCCTAACCCTAACTCTTATCCTTACCCTAACCCGTACCCCTAACCCTAACCGTAACCCTAAACCTAACCTAATCCTTACCCTAACCCTAACCCTAAACCTTACCCTAACCCTAACCCTCTACCTAACCCTAAACCTAACCGTAACCCTAACAATTACCCTAAACCAAACCCAAACGCTAACCCTTACACTAACCCTAACCCTAACCCTAAACCTTACACTAACACTAACCCTAACCCTAACCCCTACCCTTAACCCTTAACCTAACCCTAACCCTAAATTTAACCCTAACCCTTACACTTACCCTCACCCAAACCTAACTCTAACCCTAACACTAACCATAAACCTAACCCTAATCCTAAACCTAAGCCTTACCCTTACCCTAACCCTAAACTTAAACCTAACCATAACCCTAAACCAAACCCTAACCCTAACCCCAACCCTAACCCTAACCCTAACCCTAACCCAAACCCCTAACCCTAACCCTAACCCTAACCCTAATCCTTAACCTAACCCTAACCCTAAAACATACCCTAACCCTAACCCTAACCCTAAACCTAACCCTAACCCCTAACCTTAACCCTTAACCTAACCCTAACCCTAAATTTAACCCTAACCCGTACACTTAACCTAAACCTAAACCTAACTCTAACCCTAACACTAACCCTAAACCTAAATCTTACCGTAACCCTAACCCTAACCCTTACCCTAACCCTAACTATAACCCTAACCATAACCTTAACCCTAACCCTAACACTAACCCTTGCCCTTACACTAACCCTAAACGTAAACCTAACACTAAACCTAACCCTAACCCTAAACCTAACCCTAACCCTAACCCTAACCCCTAAACCTAACCCTAACTCTAACCCTTACCTTAGACTAACCCTAACCTTAACCCTAACACTTACCCTTCCCCTAATCCCTACCCTAACAATTACCCTAACCCTAACCCTAAACCTAACCCTAACCCTAACCCTAACCCTTAACCTAACCCTAACCCTAACCCTAACCCTTACGACTACCCCAACCCTAACCCTAACCTTCACCCAAACCCTAAACCTAACCCTAACCCTAACGCTAACCCTTACCCTTACCCTAACCCTAACCCTAAACCTAACCCTAAACCTAACCATAACCATAACCCTTACCCTAACCCTAATCCTAAACCTAACCCTTCACTCACCATAACCCTAACCCTAAACCTAACCCTAAACCTAACCCTAACCTTAAACCTAAACCTTACCCTAACCCTAACCCTAACCCTAACCATAAAACCTAACCTTAACCCTAACCCTTAACCTTACCCTAACCCTAACCGTAAACATCACCCTAACGCTTACACTTACCCTCACCCGAACCCTAACATTAACCCTAACCCTAACCCTAATCCTAACCCTAACCTTAACCCTAACCCTTATCCTTACCCTAACCATAACCCTAACCCTAACCATAAACCTAACCCTAATCCTAAACCTAACCCTTACCCTAACCCTAACCCTAAACCTAACCGTAAACCTTACCCTTACCCTAACCGTAACGCTAACCCTAACCTTAACCCTAATCCTTACCTTACCGTAACATTAACCCTAACCCTAAACCTAAACCTAATCCTAACCCTAACCCTAACCCTAACCCTAACCCTTACCCTAACCCTAACCCTGATCCAAACCCTAACCCTTTCACTTACCCTAACACTAACCCTAAACCTAACCCTAACCCCAACCCTAACCTTAACCGTAAAACTTACCCTTACCATAACCCTAACCCTAACCTTAATCCTAACCCTAACCCTAACCCTACCCCTACCCGTTACCTTATCCTAACCCTAACCCTAAACCAAACTCTTACCTTTACTCTAACCCATCCAACCCTAACCCTAACCCTAACTCTTAGCCTAACTCTAACCCTAACCCTTACCCTTACCCTAACCCTAAACCTAACCCTAACCCTAACCCTAACCCTTACCCTTACCCTAACACAAACCCTAACCCTAACCCTAAACCTTACCCTTACCCTAAACCTGACCCTAACCCTTAACCTAACCCTAACCCTAAACCTAACCCTTACCCTTACCTTAACCCTAACCCTAAAGCTAACCCTTACCCTTACTGAAACGTTAACACGAACCCTTACCCTTACCCTAACCCTAACACATACCCTTACCCTAACCCTAACCCTAACCCTAACCATTACTCTTACCCTAACTCTAACCCAAACCTTAACCCCAACCCTAAACCTAACTTTAACCCTAAGGCTAACCCTTACCCTTACCCTAAACCTAACCCTAAACCTAACCCTAAACCTAACCCTTACCCTAACACTAATCCTAATCCTAACCCTAACCCTTACACTAACTCTAAACCTCACCCTAATCCTAACCGTAACCTTAACCCTAAACCTTACCATTACCCTAACCCTAACCCTAACCATAAACCTCATCCGAACCCTAACCCTAAACCTTAACCTTACCCTAAACCTAACACTAAACCTAACCCTAACACTTACACTTACCCTCACGCTACCCCTAACATTAACCCTAACCCTAACGCTAACCCTAACCCTAACCTTAACCCTAACCCTTACCTTACCCTAACCCTAACCCTAACCCTAAAACTCAAAATAACCCTAACCCTAACCCTAACCCTAACCCTTACCCTAACCCTAACCCTAATCCAAACCCTAACCCTTTCACTTACCCTAACACTAACCCTAAACCTAACCCTAACCCTAACCCTAACCTTAACCCTAAAACTTACCCTTACCCTAACCCTAACCCTAACCCTAATCCTAACCCTAACCCTAACCCTACCCCTACCCGTTACCTTATCCTAACCCTAACCCTAACCCAAACACTTACCCTTACCCTAATCCCTATCTAACCCTAACCTTAACCCTAACCCTTACCCTAACTCTAACCCTAACCCTTACCCTTTCCCTAACCCTAAACCTAACCCTAACCCTAACGCTAACCCTTACCCTTACCCTAACCCAAAACCTAACCCTAACTCTAAACCTTACCCTTACCCTAAACCTGACCCTAACCCTTACGCTAAACCTAACCCTAACCCTAATCCTAACCCTTACCCTTACCTTAACCCTAACCCTAAAGATAACCCTTACCGTTACTGAAACGTTAACCCTAACCTAACCCTTACCCTAACCCTAACACATACCCTTACCCTAACCCTAACCCTAACCCTTACTCTTACCCTAACACTAACCCAAACCTTAACCCCAACCCTAAACCTAACCCTAACCCTAACACTAACCCTTACCCTTACTCTTACCCTAAACCTAACCGTAAACCTAAACCTAAACCTAACCCTTGCCCTAACCCTAACCATAACCCTAATCCTAACCCTAACTCTTACACTAACTCTAAACCTAACCCTAATCAAACCCTAACCTTAACCTTAAAATTTACCATTACCCTAACCCTAACCAGCCATAAACCTAATCCGAACACTAATCCTAAACCTTAACCTTACCCTAAACCTAACCCTAACACTTACACTTACCCTCACCCTACCCCTAACATTAACCGTGAACCTAACCCTAACCCTAAACCTAACCTTAACCCTAACACTTATACTTACCCTAACCATAACCCTAACCCTAACCCTGAACCTAACCCTAACCCTAAACCTAACCCTTACCCTAACCCTAACCCTAAACCTAAACCTAACCCTTACCCTAACCCTAACCCTAACCCTAGCCCTAACCATTACCCTAATCCTAACCTTAACCCTAACCCTAACCCTTACCCTTACCCTAACCCTAACCCTAACCTTAACCCTAACCTTAACCCTAAGCCTAACCCAAACCTAACTCTTACCCTTACTCTAACCTTAACCCTAAACCTAACCCGAACCCTAATCCTATCCTTAACCCTAACTCTTATCCTTACCCTAACCCTAAACCCTAACCCTAACCGTAACCATAACCCTTACCCTAACCCTAAATCTAATCCTTACCCTAACCTTATCCCTAACCCTAAACTTTACCCTAACCCTAACCCTAACCCTAAACCTAAAACTAACCCTAACCCTAACACTTACCCTAAAACAAACCCTAACGCTAACCCTTACAGTAACCCTAATCCTAACCCTAAACCTTAACCTAACACTAACCCTAACCCTAACCCCTACCCTTAACCTTTAACCTAACCCTAACCCTAAATTTAACCATAACCCTTACACTTACCCTAAACCTAAACCTAACTCTAACCCTAACACTAACCCTAACCCTTAACCTTACCGTAACCATAACGCTAACCATTACCCTAACCCTAACCATAACCCTAACCAGAACCTTAACCCTAACCCTAACCCTAAGCCTAAACTTTACCCTTACCCTAACCCTAACGCTAACCCTAACCTTAACCCTAATCCTAACACTAACCCTTGCCCTTACCCTAACCCTAACCGTAAACCTATCACTAACCCTAACCCTAACCCTAAACTTAACCCTAACCCTTAATCTTACTCTAACCCTAACCCTTAACCTAACCCTAACCGTAACCCTAACCCCTAAACCTAACCATAAACCTAACCCTAACCCTCACCCTTACCTTATCCTAATCCTAACCCTAACCCTAACACTTACCCGTACCCTAATCCCTACCCTAAACCTAACCCTAACCCTTACCCTAACCCTAACCCTAACCCTTACCCTTACCTAACCTTAAACCTAACCCTAACTCTAACCTTAACCCTAACCCTTACCCTTACCCTAACACTAACCCTAACCCTAACCCTAAACCTTACCCTTACCCTAAACATAACCCTAACACTTACCCTAAACATAACACTAACCCTAACCCTAACAGTAACCCTTACGTTAACCCTAACCCTAACCCTAACCCTTACCCTTATCCAAACGCTAACCCTAACCCTAACCCTAACACATACATTACCCTAACCCTAACCCTAACCCTTACCGTAATCCTAAACCTAACCTAACCCTAACACTACCCTAAGCCTAACCCTTGCCCTAACCCTAACCCAAACCCTTACCCTTACACTAACCCTAACCCTAACCTGAACCCCAACCCTAAACCTAACCCTAACCCTAACGCTAACCCTTAGCCTTACCCTTACCCTAACACTAAAACTAACCCAAACCCTAACCCTAACCCTAACCCTTACCCTAACCCTAACCCTAAACCTAACCCTGACCCTAACCCTAAAATTAACCCTAAACCTTACCCTAACGCTAACCCTAAACCTAACCCTGACCTTAACCCTAACCATAACCCAACCCTAACTCTTACCCTTACCCTAACCCTAACCCTAAACCTAACCCGAACCCTAATCCTATCCCTAACCCTAACTCTTATCCGTACCCTATCCCTAACCCTGACCCTAACCATAACCCGTAACCCTAACCATAACCCTAATCCTAACCTAACCCTTACCCTAACCCTAACCCTATCTCTAATCCTTACCCTAACCCTAAACCTAACCATAACCCTTACCCTGACCCTAACCCTAAGCCTAACCCTAACCCTAACGCTAACCCTAACACTTACCATAAACCAAACCCTAACCCTATCCCTTACACTAACCCTAAACCTAAACATAACCCTTACCCTAACCCTAACCCTAACCCTAACTCTAACCATAACCCCTAACCTTAACCCTAAACCTAACCCTAACCCTAAACTTAACCCAAACCCTAACCCTTACCCTAACCCTAAAGCTAACTCTAACCCTAAAACTAACCCTAACCCTAAACCTTACCGTAACCCTAACCCTAACATTTACCCTAACCCTAACCATAACCCTAACCATAATCTTCACCCTAACCCTAACCCTAACCCTTACTTTACCCTTACCTTAACCCTAAAAATAAACCTAACCCGAACCCTAACCATAACTTAACCTTAACACTAACACTAAGCCTTGCCCTTACCCTAAACCTAACCCTAAACCTAACACTAACCCTAACACTAACCCTAATCCTAAACCTTACCCTTACCCTAAACCTAACCCTAAACACAACCCTATCCCTAACCCTAACCCATAAACCTAACCCTAACCCTAACCCTAACCCTTACCTTATAATAACCCTAACCCTAACACTTACCCTTACCCTAAACCCTACCCTAACCCTAACCCTAACCCTTACCTAACCCTAAATCTCACCCTAACCCTAATCCTAACCCTAACCCTTACCCTTACCCTAGCCCTAACACTAACCCAAACCCTAAAACTTACCCTTACCCTAAACCTAACCCTAACCCTTACCCTAAACCTAACCCTAACCCTAACCCTAACACTTACCTTAACCCTAACCCTAACCATTACCCTTACCCAAAAGCTAACCCTAACCCTAACCCTAACCCTAACACTTACCTGTACCTTAACCCTAACCCTAACCCTTACCGTAACCCTAAACCTAACCCTAACCCTAACACTAACCCTAACCCTAACCCTAACCCTAACACTAACACTAACCCTAACCCTAACACTAACCCTAACCCTAACCCTAACCCTTACCTTTACCCTCACCCTAACCCTAAACCTAACCATAACGCTAACCCTAACGCTAAACTTAACCCTAACCCTAACCCTAATCCTAACCCTTACCCTTAACTTACCCCTAACCCTAAACCTAACATTAACCCTACCCCTAACCCTAACACCTAACCCTAACCCTAAACTGAACCCTTACCCTTACCCTAAACCTAACCCTAACCCTAACACTTACACTAAACCTAAACCAAACCCTAACCCTTACCCTTACCCTAACCCTAACGCTAATCTTAAGCCCAACCCTAAACCTAACACTAGCCCTCACCCTAACCCTAACCCTTACCCTAACCCTAACACTAACCCTTATGCTAACTCTAACCCTAACCCTAACTCTAACCCTAACCCTTAACCTAACCCTAACACTAACCCTAACACCTAACCCTAACCCCACACCCTAATCCTAACCCTAACCGCTAACCCTAACCCTAACCCTAAGCCTTACACGTACCCTAACCCTAACCCCTAACCCTAATCCTAACCATAACCGCTAACCTAATCCTAACCCTAAGCCTTACCCGTACCCTAACCCTAACCCTAACACTTACCCTTACAATAACCCCTACCCTAACACTAACCCTAAGCCTAATCCTTACTCTAACCCTAAGCCTAACCCTAACACTAACCCTTACCCGTACCCTAACCCTAATCCTAATCTTAACCGTAACGCTAACCCTAACCCTTACACTTACCCTAACCCTAAACCTAACCCTCACCCTAAACCTAAAACTTACACTTACCCTAATCCTAACCCTAAACCTTACACTAACCCTAACCCTAATCCTAACCCTTACCCTTACCCGAACGCTAACCCTAACCCTAAACATAACCATAACACATACCCTTAACCTAACCCTAACCCTAATCGTAACCCTAAACATAACCCTAACCTTAACCCTAACCCTACCACTTACCCTAACCCTAACCCTAACCCTTACCCTTACCCAAACCCTAACCTTAACCATAAACTTAACCCTAACCCTAACCCTATCCCGTACCTTTACCCTAACCCTAACCCTAAATCTAACCCTAACCCTAACATTTCCTCTTATCCTTACACTAACCCTAACCCTAAACCTAATCCTAAACCCATACCCTCACCCTAACCCTAAAATTAAACCCAACCCTAACCCTAAACCTAACCTCAAACCTAACCCTTATCCTTATCCTAACCCTAACCGGAAGCCTAAACCTAACCCTAACCCCAAACTTAACCATTACCTTTACCCTAACCCTAACCCTAAACCGAACCCTTTCCCTTACCCTTACCCTAACCCTAAACCTACCCCTAACCTTAATCCTAATCTTAACCCTAACCCTTACCCTACCCTAAACCTAACACTAAATCTAAACCTAACCCTAACACTAACCCTAATCCCTAACCCTAAGCCTAACCCTAAACCTTACCTAAACCTAATCCTAACCCTAACCCTAACCCTAATCCTTACCCTACCCCAAACCCTAACCCTTACTCTTTCCCTACCTAAACCTGACCCTAACCCTAAACCTAACACTAACCCTATCTCTAACCCTTACCTTAAACCTAACCATAATCCTAACCCTAACCCTTGCCCTTACCCTAATCCTAACCCTAACCCTAAACCTAACAATAACCTTAACCTTAAACCTTACCGTAATCCTAATCCTAACCCCTAACCTTAACCCTTAACCTAAACCTAACCCTATACTTAACCCTTAACATTACCCTTACCCTAACCGTAAACCTAACTCTAAACCTAACACTAACCCTAACCTTAAACCTTACCGTAACCCTAACCCTAACCCTTACCTTAAGCCTAACAATAACCCTAAACATAACCTTAACCCTAACCCTAACCCTAACCCTAACCTTACCCTTACCCTAACCCTAACCCTAAACCTAACCCTAACGCTAACCCTACCCTAAACTTAACCCTAACCCTAATCCTAACCCTTGCCCTTACCCTAACCCTAACCCTAAACCTAACACTAACCCTAACACTAACCCTAACCCTAAACCTTACCCTTACCCTAAACCTAACCCTAAATCTAAACCAAATCCTAACCCTAACCTTAACCCTAACACTTACCCTAACCTAACCCTAACCGTAACACCTAACACTAAAGCTAACCCTAACCCTAATCCTAACACTTACCCTTACCCTAAACCTAACCCTAACCGTAACCCTTAACCTAACCCTAACCCTAACACTAACCCTAACATTTACCCTAACACTAACCCTAACACTAACCCTAACCCTAACCTTACACTAAACCTACCCCTAAACCCAACCCTATCCCTAACCCTAACCCCTAAATCTAACCCTAACCCTAACCCTAACACTTACCTTATCCTAGCCCTAACACTAACCCTAACCCTAAAACTTACCCTTACCCTAAACCTAACCCTAACCCTTACAATAAACCTAACCCTAACCCTAACCCTAACACTTCCCTTAACCCTAACCCTAACCATTACCCTTACCCAAAAGCTAACCCTAACCCTAACCCTAACCCTAACACATAGGCTTACCTTAACCCTAACCCTAACACTTACCGTAACCCTAAACCTAACCCTAACCCTAACACTAACCCTAACCCTAACACTAACACTAACACTAACCCTAACCCTAACACTAACCCTAACCCTAACCCTAACCCTTACCCTTACCCTCACCCTAACCCTAAACCTAACCCTAAATCTAACCCTAACGCTAAACATAACCCTAACCCTAACCCTAACCCTAACCCTTACCCTTAACTTAGCCCTAACCCTAAACCTAATATTAACCCTAACCCTAACCCTAACACCTAAACCTAACCCTAATCTGAACCCTTACCCTTACCCTAACCCTAACCCTAACCCTAACCCTAACACTTACCCTAAACCTAAACCAAACCCTAACCCTTACCCTTACCCTAACCCTAACGCTAATCTTAACCCCAACCCTAAACCTAACCCTAGCCCTCACCCTAACCCTAACCCTTACCCTAACCCTAACACTAACCCTTATGCTAACAATAACCCTAACCCTAACTCTAACCCTAACCCTTAACCTAACCCTAACACTAACCCTAACACCTAACCCTAACCCTTACCCTAACCCTAACCCTAACCCTAACCCCTAACCCTAACCCTAACCCTAACCGCTAACCGTAATCCTAAGCCTTACCGTACCTTAACCCTACCCCTAACCCTAACACTTACCCTTACAATAACCCCTACCCTAACACTAACTCTAAGCCTAACCCTTACTCTAACCCTAAACCTAACCCTAACACTAATCCTTACCCGTACCCTAACCCTAATCCTAATCCTAACCGTAACGCTAACCCTAACCCTTACCCTTACCCTAACCCTAAACCTAACCCTCACCCTAAACCTAAAACTTACACTTAACCTAAGCCTAACCCTAAACCTTACACTAAACCTAACCCTAACCCTAACCCTTACCCTTACCGAACGCTAACCCTAACCCTAACCCTAACCATAACACATACCCTTAACCTAACCCTAACCCTAACCCTAACCGTAACCCTAACCCTAACCCTAACCTTAACCCTAACCCTAACACTAACACTAACCCTAAACCTAACCCTTACCCTAACCCCAACCCTAACCCTTACCCTAACCCTAACCCTAATCCTAACCTTAACCCCAACACTAAACCTAACCCTAACCCTAACCCTTACGGTAACCCTGACCCTAATCCTGACCCTAAATCTTACCCTTACCCCAACCCTAACCCTAACCCTAAACATAACCCTAACCCTAACCTTAACCCTAATCCTTACCCTTACCCTAACCCTAACCCTAACCCTAAACCTAATCCTAATCCTAACATTAACTCTTATCCTTACCCTAACCCTAACGCTAAACCTAATCCTACCCCATACCCTCACCCTAACCCTAAACTTAAACCTAACCCTAACCCTAACCCTAACCTCAACCCTAACCCTTATCCTCACCCAAACCCTATGCCTAAACCTAACCCTAACCCCAAACTTAACCATTACCCTTATCCTAACCCTAAACCTAAACCTAACCCTATCCCTTACCCTTACCCTAACCCTAAACCTACCCCTAACCTTAATCCTAATCTTAACCGTAACCCTTACCCTACCCTAAACCTAACACTAAATCTAAACCTAACCCTAACCCTAACCCTAACCCCTAACCCTAACCCTAACCCTAAACCTTACCTAACCCTAATCATAACCCTAACCCTAACCCTAATCCTTACCCTAACCCAAACCCTAAACCTTACTCTTTCCCTACCTAAACCTGACCCTAACCCTAAACCTAACCCTAACCCTAACGCAAACCCTTACCCTAACCCTAACACTAAACCTAACCCTAACCCTTGCCCTTACCCTAACCCTAACCCTAACCCTAACCCTAACCCTAAACCTAACAATAACCTTAACCTTAAACCTTACCGTAACACTAACCCTAACCCGCAAACTTAAAGCTTAACCTAACCCTAATCGTAAACTTAACCCTTACCATTACCCTTACCCTAACCCTAAACCTAACTCTAACCCTAACACTAACCCTAACCTTAAACCTTACCGTAACCCTAACCCTAACCCTTACCTTAAGCCTAACGATAACCCTAAACATAACCTTAACCCTAACCCTAACCCTAACCATAACCCTAACCTTACCCTTACCCTAACCCTAACCCTAAACCTAACCCTAACCCTACCCCTACCCTAACCTTAACCCTAAACCTAATCCTAACCCTTGCCCTTACCCTAACCCTAACCCTAACCCTAAACCTAACACTAGCCCTAACCCTAATCCTAACCCTTACCCTTACCCTAACCCTAACCCTAAATCTAACCCTAACCCTAAACCTAACCACTAACCCTAACCTTAACCCTAAGTCTTACCTAACACTAAACCTAAACCTAACCCTAAACCTAACCCTAGCCCTTACCCTTCCCATAACCCTAACCCTAATCCTAACCCTAAACCTTACCCTTACCCTAAACCTAACCCTAACCCTTACCCTAAAACTAACCCTAACCCTAACCCTAACCCTTACCTTAATCCTAACCCTAAACCTAACCCTTACCCTTACCCAAACGCTAACCCTAACCCTAACCCTAACCCAACCCTAACTTTTACCCTTACCCTAACCCTAACCCTAAAACTAACCTGAACCCTAACCCTATCCCTACCCCTAATATTTAATCTTACCCTAATCCTAACCCTAAAGCTAACCCTAACCCTTACCCCTACCCTAACCGTAACCCTAACCCTAACCCTTACCCTACCCTAACCCTAACCCTAATCCTTACCCTTACCCTAACCCTAAACCTAAACTAACCCTAACCCTATACTTAACCCTAACCCTAACCCACACCGTAACCATAAACCTAACAATAATCCTAACCCTAACCCTTACCCTAACCCAAACCCTAAACCTAAACCTAACCCTAACCCTAACCATTACCCTAACCCTGACCCTAACCTTATCCCTAACCCTAACCCAACCCTATCTCTTACCCTTACCCTAACCCTAACCCTAAAACTTACCCGAAACCTAACACTATCCCTAACCCTAACTCTTACCCTTACCCTAACCCTAACCCTAAACCTAACCTGAACCCTAACCCTATCCCTAACCCTAACATTTATCCTTACCCTAATCCTAACCCTAAACCTAACCCTAACCCTTACACCTACCCTAACCGTAACCTTTACTCTAACCCTAACACTAACCTTAACCCTAACCTTAACCCTAACCCTAACCCGAACCTTTACCCTAACCCTAACCGTAACCCTAACCCTAACCCATACCCTAACCCTAACCCTAATCCTAACCCTAACGCTAACCCTAACCCTTACCCTTACCCTAACCCTAAACCTAACCCTCACCCTAAACCTAAAATTTACACTTACCCTAAGCCTAACCCAAAACCTTACACTAAACCTAACCCTAACCCTAACCCTTACCCTTACCCGAACGCTAACCCTATCCCTAACCCTAACCATAACACATACCCTTAACCTAAACCTAACCCTAACCGTAACCGTAACCCTAACCCTAACCCTAACACTAACACTAACCCTAAACCTAACCCTTACCCTAACCCCAACCCTAACCCTTACCGTAACCCTAACCCTAATCCTAACCTTAACCCCAACACTAAATCTAACCCTAAACCTAACCCTTACCGTAACCCTGACCCTGATCCTGACCCTAAATCTTACCCTTACCCCAACCCTAACCCTAACCCTAAACATAATCCTAACCCTAACCTTAAGCCTAATCCTTACCCTTACCCAAACGCTAACCCTAACCCTAACCCTAACCCAACCCTAACTTTTACCCTTACCCTAACCCTAACCCTAAACCTAACCGGAAACCTAACCCTATCCCTACCACTAATATTTATCCTTACCCTAATCCTAACCCTAAAGCTAACCCTAATCCTTACCCCTACCCTAACCGTAACCCTAACCCTAACCCTAAACCTTACCCTAACCCTAAACCTAACACTAATCCTTACCCTTACCTAACCCTAACCCTAAACTAACCCTAACCCTAAACTTAAACCTAACCCTAACCCTAACTCAAACCGTAACCCTAAACCTAACAATAATCCTTACCCTAACCCTAACCCTAACCCAAACCCTAAACCTAAACTTAACCCTAACCCTAACCCTTACCCTAACCCTGACCCTAACCTTATCCCTAACCCTAACCCAACCCTAACACTTACCCTTACCCCAACCCTAACCCTAAAACTTACCTGAAACCTAACCCTATCCCTAACCCTAACTCTTACCCTTACCCTAACCCTAACCCTAAACCTAACATGAACCCTAACCCTATCCCTAACCCTAACCCTAACCCTAACCCTAAGCCTTACCCGTACCCTAACCCTAACCCTAACACTTACCCTTACCATAACCCCAACCCTAACCCTAACCCTAAGCCTAATCCTTACTCTAACTCTAAGCCTAACCCTAACACTAACCCTTACCCCCACCCTAACCCTAAACCTAATCCTAAACCTAACGCTAACTCTAACCCTTACCCTTACCCTAACCCTAATCTAACCCTCACCCTAAACCTAAAACTTACACTTACCCTAAGCCTAACCCTAACCATTACACTAAACCTAACCCTAACCCTAACCCTTACCCTTACCCTAATTCTAACCCTAACCCTAACCCTAACCCTAACACATACCCTTAACCTAAACCTAACCCTAACCCTAACCGTAACCCTAAACCTAACCCTAACCTTAACCCTAACCCTAACACTTACCCTAACCCTAACCCTAACCCTTACCCTAACCCAAACCCTAAGCTTAACCATAAACTTAACCCTAACCCTAACCCTAACCCGAACCTTTACCCTTACCCTAACACTAACCCTAAACCAAATCCTAATCCTAACCCTAACCCTTACCTTAACCCTAACCCTAATCCTAACCCTAACCCTTACCCTAACCCTAAACCTAAACCTAAACCTAACCCTAATCCTAACCTTAACCCTAACCCTTACCGTTACCCTATCCCTAACCCTAACAATAACCCTAAACCTAACCCTAACCCTAACCTTAACCCTTACACTTACCCTAACTCTAACCCTAACCCTAACCCTTACCCTAACCCTAACCCTCACCCTAACACTAACACTAACCCTAACCCTTACCCTAACCCCAACCATAACCCTTACCCTAACCTAACCCTAACCTTAACCCCAACACTAAACCTAACCCTAACCCTAACCCTTACCCTAACACTAACCCTAATCCTGACCCTAAATCTTACCCTTACCCCAACCCTAACCCTAACCCTAAACCGAATCCTAACCATAACCTTAACCCTAATCCTTACCCTTACCCTAACCCTAACCCTAACCCTAAACCTAACCCTAACCCTAACATTAACCCTTATCCTTACCCTAACCCTAACCCTAAACCTAATCCTACCCCTTAACCTCACCCTAACCCTAAACTAAAACCTAACCCTAACTCTAACCTCAATCCTAACCCTTATCCTTACCCTAACCCTAACCCTAACCCTAAACCTAACCCTAACCCAAACTTAACCATTACCCTTACCCTAACCCTAACCCTAAACCTAACCCTATCCCTTACAGTTACCCTAACCCTAAACCTACCCATAACTTTAATCCTAATCTTAACCCTAACCCTTACCCTACCCTAAACCTAACCCTAATTTAAACCTAACCCTAACCCTAACCCTAACCCTAAACTTTACCTAGCCCTAATCCTAACCCTAACCCTAACCCTAATCCTTACCCTAACCCAAACCCTAACCCTTACTATTTCCATACCTAAACCTGACGCTAACCCTAAACCTAACCCTAACCCTAACGCTAACCTTTACCCTAAACTTAACCCTAATCCTAACCCTAACCCTTGCCCTTACCCTAACCCTAACCCTAACCCTTACCTTAAGCCCAATCATAACCCTAAACATAATCTTAACCCTAACCCTAACCCTACCCCTAACCTTACCCTTACCCTAACCCTAACCCTAAACCTAACCCTAACCCTAACCCTACAATAACCTTAACCCTAACCCTAATCCTAACCATTGCCCTTACGCTAACCCTAACCCTAAACCTAACACTAATCCTAACCCTAACCCTAAACCTAACCCTTACCCTTACCCTAACCCTAACCCTAAACCTAACTCTAAACCCTAACCCTAACCTTAACCCTAACCCTTACCTAAACCTAAACCTAAACCTAACCCTAACCCTAACCCTAACCCTAACAGTAATCCTTACCCTAAGACTAACCCTAACCCTAATACTAACCCTAACCATAACCCTAATCCTTACACTAACCCAAACCCTAACCCTTACTCTTTCCCTACCTAACCCTAACCCTAACCCTAAACCTAACCCTAACCCTCACCCTACCCTAAGCTTAACCCTAACCCTAATCCTAACCCTTGCCCTTACCCTAACCCTAACCCTAAACCTAACACTAACCCTAACCCTTACCTAACCCTAACCCTAAACCTAACCCTAACCCTAACCCCTAACCCCTAACCCTATCCCTAACCCTTACCTAACCCTAAACCTAAATCTAACCCTAAACCTAACCCTAACCCTAAACCTAACCCTAACTCTTACTCTAACCCTAACCCTACTCCTACCCCTAACCCTTACCCTTACCCTAAACCTAACCCTAAAACTAAACCAAACCCTAACCCTAACCTTAACCCTAACACTTACCCTTACCCTAACCCTAACCGTAACAACTAACACTAAACCTAACCCTAACCCTAATCCTAACACTTACCCTTACCCTAAACCTAACCCTAACCCTAACACTAACGCTAACACTTACCCTAACCTTAACCCTAACCCTAACCCTTATCCTAACCCCAAACCTAACCCTACCCCTCACTCTAACACATACCCTTACCCTAACCCTAACCCTAACCCTAACCGTAACCCTAAATCTAACCCTAAACCTAACCCTAAACCCTAACCCTGAACCTAACCATAACCCTAAGCCTTACCCTTAACCTAAACCTAACCCTTACCCTAACCCTAACCCTAACCCTAACCTTAACCCTAAAACTTACCCGAAGCCACACCCTAAACTTAACCCTTACACTAACCCTAACCCTAACCCTAACCCTTACCCTAACCTAAACCCTAACCCTAACCATAAACTTAACCCTAACCCTAACAGTAAACCGAACCTTTACCCTTACCCTAAAACAAATCCTAACCCTAACCCTAACCCTTACCTTAACCCTAACCCTAATGCTAACCCTAACCCTTACCCTTACCCTAACCCTAAACCTAAACCTAGCCCTAATCCTAACCTTAACCCTAACCCTTACCGTTACCCTATCCCTAACCCTAACAATAACCCTAAACCTAACCCTAACCCTAACCTTAACCCTTACACTTACCCTAACCCTAACCCTAACCCTAACCCTTACCCTAACCCTAACCCTCACCCTAACACTAACACTAACCCTAACCCTTACATTAACCCCAACCCTAACCCTTACCCTAACCCTTACCCTAACCCTAACCTTAACCCCAACACTAAACCTAACCCTAACCCTAACCCTTACCCTAAAACTAACCCTAATCCTGATACTAAATCTTACCCTTACCCCAACCCTAACCCTAACACTAAACGGAACCCTAACCCTAATCTTAACCCTAATCCTTACCCTTACCCTAACCCTAACCCTAACCCTAACCCTAAACCTAACCCTAACCCTAATATTAACTCTTATCCTTACCCTAACCCTAACCCTAAACCTAATCCTACCCCTTAACCTCACAATAACCCTAAACTTAAACCTAACCCTAACCCTAACCTCAATCCTAACCCTTATCCTTACCCTATCCCTAACCCTAATCCTAAACCTTACCCTAACCCAAACTTAACCATTACCCTTACCCTAACCCTAACCCTAAACCTAACCCTATCCCTTACCCTTACCCTAACCCTAAACCTACCCCTAACCTTAATCCTAATCTTAACCCTAACCCTTACCCTACCCTAAACCTAACCCTAAATCTAAACCTAACCCTATCCCTAACCCTAACCCCTAACCCTAACCCTAAACCTTACCTAACCCTAATCCTAACCCTAACCCAAACCCTAACCCTTACTCTTTCCATACCTAAACCTGACGCTAACCCTAAACCTAACCCTAACCCTAACGCTAACCCTTACCCTAAACTTAACCCTAATCCTAACCCTAACCCTTGCCCGTACCCTAACCCTAACCCTAACCCTTACCTTAAGCCCAACCATACCCCTAAACATGACCTTAACCCTAACCATAACCCTAACCCTAAACTTACCCTTACCCTAACCCTAACCCTAAACCTAACCCTAACCCTAACCCTACCCTAACCTTAACCCTAACCCTAATCCTAACCATTGCCCTTACGCTAACCCTAACACTAAACCTAACACTAACCCTAACCCTAACCCTAAACCTAACCCTTACCCTTACCCTAACCCTAACCCTAAACCTAACCCTAACCCTAACCCTAACCCCTAACTCTAACCTTAACCCTAACCCTTACCTAACCCTAAACCTAAACCTAACCCTAAACCTAACCCTAACCGTTACCCTTCCCCTAAAACTAACCCTAACCCTAACCCTAAACCTTACCCTTACCCTTCCCCTAAACCTAACTCTAACCCTAACCCTAACCCTTACCTTAATCCTAAAACTTACCCTAACTTTTACCCTTACACTAACCCTAACCCTAAAACTAACCTGAACTATAACCCTATCCCTAATCCTAACATTTATCCTTACCCTAATCCTAACCCTAAACCTAATCCTTACCCTAACCCTAACCCTAACCCTAAACCTAACCCTAACCCTAAACCTAACCCTTACCCTAACCCAAACCCTAACCTTAAACATAACCTTATCCCTAACCCTAACCCTAACCCGAACCTTTACCCTTACCCTAACACTAACCCTAAACCTAACCCTAACTCTAACCCTAACCATTACCCTAACCCTAACCCTAATCCTAACCCTAAACCTTACCCTTACCCTAACCCTAACCCTAACCCTAAACCTAACCCTAACCCTAACCCTAACCTTACCCTTACCTTAACTCTAACCCTAACAGTTACACTTACCCTAACGCTAATCCTAACACTAACCCTAACACATATCCTCAACCTAAACCTAACCCTAACCCTAACCGTAACCCTAAACCTAACCCTAACCTTAACCCTAACCCTAACACTTACCCTAACCCTAACCTTAACCCCAACACTAAAACTAACCCTAACCCTAACCCTAACCCTTACCCTTACCCTAACCCTAACCCTAATCCATACCCTAAACCGAACCCTAACCCTAACCCTAACCCTTACCCTTAAGCTAACCCTAACCCCAAACCTAACCTTAACCCTAACCCTTACCCTTACCCTAACCCTAACCCTAATCCAAACCCAAAACCGAACCCTAACCCTAACCTTAACCCTTAACCTAACCCTAACCCCAAACCTAACCCGAACCCTAACCCTTACCCTAACCCTAACCTTAACCCTAAACCTTACCCTTACCCTAAAACTAACCCTAACCCTTCCCCTAACCCTAAACCTTACCCTAACCCTATCCCCTAACTCTAACCCTAACCCTAATCCTTATCCTTACCCTAAACCTAAACCTAACCCTAAGCCTTACCCTAACCCTAACCCTAACCCTAAACCTTACCCTTTCCCTAACCCTAACCCTAACCCTAACCCTAAACCTTACCCTTACCCTTAACTTAATCCTAACCCTAACCTTAACCCTAACCCTAACCCATAAACCTAACCCTAACGTTAACTTTAACCCTTAGACATACCCTAACCCTCACCCTAACACTTACACTAACCCTAACTCTAACCCTTACCTTACCCTAAACCTAACCCTAACACTTACCCTAACCCTAACCCTAACCCGAACACTAACCCTAACCCCTAACCCTAACCCTAAAGCTCACCCTAATCCTAACCCTAACCCTAAACCTAAACCTTACCCTATCCCTAACTCTAACCCTTAGCCTTACCCTAACCCTAACCCTAACCCTAACCCTTATCCCAACCCTAACCCTAACCCTTAAAATAACCCTAACCCTAACCCTAAACTCTAACCCTAACGCTAACCCTAACTCTCACCCTAACCTTAACCCTAACCCTTACCCTAACCTAACCCTAAACTTAACCCTTACCCTTAACCTAACCCTAACCCTAACCCTGACCCGAACCCTAAACCTAACCCTAATCCTTACCCTAACCCTAAACCTACTCCTAACCCTAACATTAACCCTAACCGTTAGCCTTACACTAACCCTAACCTTAACCCTTACCCTAAACCTATCCCTATCCCTGACACTTACCCTTAACCTTACCATAACCCTAACCCTAACCCTTACTTTTAATATAACCCTAACCCTAACCCTAAACCTTACCCGTACCCTTACCTTAACCCTAACCCTAACCTTAATCCTAACCCTAAACCTAACCCTAACCCTTACCCTTACCTAACCCTAACCCTAACCATAAACCTAACCCTAACCCTAACCCTAACCCTTAACCTTACCTTAAACCTAACCCGAACCATAACCCTAACCCTCACCCTATACCTTACACTTACCCTAACCCTAATCCTAAACTTAATGCTAATCCTAACCCTAACCCGAACCCTTACACTTACCTTAACCCTAACCCTAACCCCAATCATTACCCTAAACCTAACCCTAACCCTTACCCTAAACATAACCCTAACCATAACCGTAACCCCTAACCCTAACCCTAACCCTAAACCTTACCCTTGCCCTAACCCTAAAACTTACCCTAGCCCTAACCCCTAACCCTAACCCTAAACCTAACCCTTACCCTTAACCTAACCCTCATCCAAATCTTAACCCTAAACCTAACACTAACCCTAACCCTAAACCTTACCCTAACCCTAACCCTTACCCTAACCCTAAACCTAACCCTAACCCTTACCCTTACCCTAACCCTAACCCTCCCTCTAACACTAACCCAAACCATAACCCTAACTCTAACCCTGGGCCTAACCCTAAGCCTAACCCTAAACTTAAACCTAACCCTAACCCTAAACTTAACGCTTACCCTAACCCTAACTCTAACCCTATCCCCTAACCCTAACCCTAACCCTAACGCTTACCCTAACCCTAACCCTAACCCTAACCGTAACCCTAACCCTTACCAGAACCGTAATCCTTAACCTCATCCTGAACCTAACCCTAACCCTAACCTTAAGCCTAACCCTTACCCTTACCCTAACCCTAACCCTAATCCAAACCCTAAACCGAACCCTAACCCTAACCCTAACCCTTACCCTTAAGCTAACCCTAACCCCAAACCTAACCTTAACCCTAAACCTTACCCTTACCCTAACCCTGACCCTAATCCAAACCCTAAACCGAACCCTAACCCTAACCCTAACCCTTACCCTTAACCTAATCCTAACCCCAAACCTAACCCTAACCCTAACCCTTACCCTAACCCTAACCTTAACTCTAAACCTTACAATTACCGTAAAACTAACCCTAAACCTTCCCCTAACCGTAAATCTTACCCTAACCCTATCCTCTAACTCTAACCCTAACCCTAATCCTTATCCTTACCCTAAACCTAAACCTAACCCTAAGCCTTACCCTAACCCTAACCCTAACCCTAAACCTTACCCTTTCCCTAACCCTAACCCTAACCCTAACCCTAAACCTTACCCGTACCCTTACCTTAACCCTAACCCTAACCTTAATCCTAACCCTAAACCTAACCCTAACCCTTACCCTTACCTAACCCTAACCCTAACCATAAACCTAACCCTAACCCTAACCCTTAACCTTACCTTAAACCTAACCCGAACCCTAACCCTAACCCTCACCCTATACCTTACACTTACCCTAACCCTAATCCTAAACTTAATGCTAATCCTAACACTAACCCGAACCCTTACACTTACCTTAACCCTAACCCTAACCCCAATCATTACCCTAAACCTAACCCTAACCCTTACCCTAAACATAACCCTAACCATAAATGCAACCCCTAACCCTAACCCTAACCCTAAACCTTATCCTTGCCCTAACCCTAAAACTTACCCTAGCCCTAACCCCTAACCCTAACCCTAAACCTAACCCTTACCCTTAACCTAACCCTTATCCAAATCTTAACCCTAAACCTAACACTAACCCTAACCCTAAACCTTACCCTAACCCTAACCCTTACCCTTACCATAACGATAAACCTAACCCTAACCATAACCCTAACCCTAACCATTACCCTTTCCCTAACCCTAACCCTAACCCTAAACCTAACGCTAAAACTTACCCTTACACTTACCCTAACCCTAACCCTAATCCTAAGCTTAACCCTAACCCTAACCCTAAATCTTACCCTTAACCTAAACCTAACCCTAACCCTTACCCTAACCCTAAGCCTTAAATTCACCCTAACTTTAACCCTAACCCTCACCCTAACCATAACCCTTACCATTACCGTAACCCTAACCCTAACCCTAACCCTAACCCTAACCCTATCCCTAACCCTAAACCTAACCCTAACCCTAACCCTAATCCTAACACTTACCCTTACCCTAACCCTAACCCTAACTCTAAACTTTACCCTAACCCTAACGCTAACCCTAACCCTAAACCTTACCCTAACCCTAACCTTAAACCTAACCCTAACTCTTACCCTAACCCTAACCCTAACCCTAACCTAACCTTAACCCTAACCCTAACCCTAACCCTTACCCTTACGCTAACCCTAAACCTAACCTTAAACCTAACGCAAAACCTAACCTCAACCTAACCCTTACCCTTAGACTAACCCTCACCCTAACCTTAACCCCAATCCTAAACCTAACCCTAACCCTAACCCTAACGCTTACCTTGACCCTAACCCTAACCCTAACCCTAACACTTACCCTTACCCTAAACCTAACACTAACCCTAACTTTTACCCTAACCCTAACCCTAACCCTAACCCTTACCCTAAACCTAACCCTAACCCCTAACCCTAACCCTTACCCTAGCCATAACACTAGTCCTAAACCTTACCCTTATTCTAAACCTAACCCTTTGCCTAACCCTAACCCTAAACCTAACCTTAACCGTAACCCTAACCCTAACCCTTACCCTTACCCTAACCCTAAACCAAACCCTTACTCTTCCCCTAACCCTAACCCCAAACCTAACGTTAACCCTAACCCTAAACCTTACCCTTAACCGAAACCTAACCCTAACCCTTACCCTAACCCTAACCGTAACCCTAACCCTTACCCTAACCCTAACCATACCCTAACCTTAACCCTAAGCCTAACCCTAACCCTAACCCTAACCCTACCCTAACCTTAACCCTAAGCTTAAATCTAACCCTAACCCTAAACCTAACCCTAACCCTTACCCTTACCCTAACCCTAACCCTAACCCTTTACACTAACCGTAACCTTTACCCTAACCCTTACCCTTACACTAACTCTAACCTTAAACCTAACCCTAACCCTAACCCTAAGCCTTACCCTTACCCTAACCCTAACACTAACCTTAACCCCAACCCTATATCCAACCCTAACCGTAACCACAACGCTTACCCTTAACCTAACCCTAATCCTAACCGTAACCCTAACATTAACCCTAACACTTACACTTACCCTAACCCTAACCCTAACCCTAACTTTTACCCTAACCCAAACCCTAACCCTAACCCTTACCGAAACCTAACCCTAACCCTAACCCCTAACCCTACCCCTTACCCTAAACCTAACCCTAAACCTAAACCTTACCCTTACCCTAACCCTAACCCTACCTTTAACCCTAACCATAACCAGAACCCTAACCCTTACCCTAACCCTAATCCTTAGTCTAACCCTAACCCTAACACTTACACTAACCCTAACTCTAACCCTTACCTTAACCTAACCCTAACCCTAACCCTTACCCTAACCCGAACACTAACCCTAACCCCTAAACCTAACCCTAAACCTAACGCTCACCTTAACCCTAACCCTAACCCTAAACATAAACCTTACCCTAACCCTAACCCTAACTCTAACCCTTCGCCTTACCCTAACCCTAACCCTAACCCTAACCCTTATCCCAACCCTAACCCTAACCCTTAAAATAACCCTAACCCTAAACCCTAACACTAACCCTAACCCTAACCCTCACCCTAACCCTAACCCTAACCCTAACCCTTAACCTTACCATAACCCTAACCCTAACCTTAACACTGAACCTACACCTAAACCTAACCCTAACCCTTACCCTTACCCTAAACCTAACCCTAACGCTAACCCTAACCCTAAGCCTAACCCTAACATTAACCCTAACCCTTACCCTTATCCTAACCCTAACCCTAACCCTAACACTTACCCTTTCCCTCACCCTAACCCTAACCTTGAACCTAACCCTAACCCTAACCCTCACCCTAACTATAACCCTAACCCTAACCCTCACCCTAACCCTAACCCTAACCCTAACCCTTACCGTAACCCTAAACCTAACTCTAACCCTTACCCTTACCCTAACCCTAACCCTAATCTTAACCCCAACCCTAAACCTAACCCTAACCCTTAACCTTACCCTAACACTCACCCTAAACCTAAACCAAACTCTAACCCTAACCCTCACCCTAACTCTTACCCTAACCCTAACCCTTAGCCTAATCCTATCCCTAACCCTAACCCTAACCTTAACCCTAATCCTTACCCTTACCCTAAGCCCAACACTAAACCTAACCCTAAACCTAAACCTAACCCTTACACTTACCCTATCCCTAACCCTAAACCTAACCCTAACCGTAACCCTAACCTTTGCCCTTACCCTAACCCTAACCCTGACCATAACCCTAAACCTTACCTTTACCCTAAACCTAAACCTAACCCTTACCCTAACTCTAACCCTAACCCTAAACCTTACCCTTACCCTGAACCTAACTCTAACCCTTACCCTAACCTTAACCCTAATTCTTACATTTACCTTAACCCTAACCCTAACAGTACCCTTACCACTAAACCTAACCCTAGCCCCAAACCTTACCCTTACCCTAAACCTAATCCTAACCCTTACCCTAACTCTAACCCTAACCCTCACCCTTACCTTAACCCTAACCTTAACCCGTACACTTACCCTTACAGTAACCGTAACCCTAACCCTAACCCCTAACCCTAACCTTAACACTTACCGTTACCCTAACCCTAACCCTAACTCTAACCCTAACCCTAACCCTAACCGTAACCCTTACCCTAACCCAAAACCTTTCCCTAACACTAACCCTAACCCTAAACCTAACCGTAACTCTAACACTAAACCTAACCCTTACCCTTACCATAATCCTAACCCTAATCCTAACCCTAACCCTTACCCTTACCCTCACCCAACCCGAACCTTGATGCTAACCCTAAAACTAACCCTAACCCCTAACCCTAAACCTAACCCTAACCCTAACCCTAATCCTAAACCTAAACCTAAACCTTCCCCTAACCCTCACTCTTACAATTACCTTAACAGTAACCCTAACCCTAACCCTAACACTTAAACTTACCCTAACTCTAACCCTAACACCTAACCCTAAACCTAACCCTAACCCTAATGATAACCCTCACCCTTAACTTAACCCTAACCCTAACCCTAACCCTAACACTTACCCTTACCCTAACCCTAACCCTAACCCTGAACCTAACCCTAAGGCTTACCCGAACCCTAACCCTCACCCTAAACCTAACCCTAACCCTCACCCTAACCCTAACCCTAACCCTAACCCTTACCCTAACCCTAACCCTAACTGTAACCCTTACCCTTACCCTAATCCTAACCCTAAACTTAACCCCAAACCTAAACCTAACCCTAAACCTTACCATTACCCTAACCCTCACCCTAATACTAACCCTAACCCTAACCCTAATCCTAAACATAACCCTAACCCTAACCTAAACCCTAACCCTTACCCTTACCCTAACCCTAACCCTAACCATAACCCTAACCCTAACCATTTCCTAACCCTAACCCAAACCCTTACCCTTCCCCTAACCCTAATCCTAACCCTAAATCTAACCCTAACACTAACCCTTACCTTAACCCTCACCCAAACCCTAACCCTACCCTTACCCCTAACCCTAACCTAGCCCTAAAATTTACCCTTACCCTTACCCTAACCTAGACCTAAAACTTACCCTTACCCTAACCCTAACCCTAACCCTAACCCTAAGCCTAACCGTAACCCATGCCCTTACCCTAACCCTAATTCTAACCTTAACCCTAACCCTAACACTAACCCTAACCCTAACACTTACCCTTACCCTAACCCTAACCCTAAGCCTAACCCTAACTGTAACCTTAAACCTTACTCTTAACCTAACCCTAACCCTAACCCTAACCCTTACCCTTACCCTCACCCTAACCCTCACCTTAAAGCTAACCCTAACACTAATCCTTATCCTAACCCTAAACCTAACCCTAACCCTACCCCTAACCATAACCCTTCCCCTTACCCTAACCCTAACCCTAACCCTAACCCTAAAAATTATCCTTACCCTAAACCTAACCCTAACACTTACCCTAACCCTAACCCCAACCCTTACTCTTACCGTAACCCTAACCCTACCACTAACCCCTAACCCTAACCCTAACCTAACCCCTAACCCTAACCCTAACCCTAACACTTACCCTTACAATAACCCTAACCAGAAACCTAACCCTTAACCTAACCCTAACCCTAACCACTAAACCTAACCCTAACCCTAACCCTAACCCTTACCCTTACCCTAACCCTAACCCTATCCCTAACCCTAATACTTACCCTCACCCTAACAATATCCCTAACCCTAACCCTTACCCTAACCCTAACCCTAACTCTAACCCTAATCCTATCCCTTACCCTTACCCTCTAACTAACCCTAACCCTAACCCTCACCCTAACCCTTACCCCTAACCCTAACCCTAACCCTAACACATAGCCTTACCCTAACCCTAACCTAACCATAACCCTAAACCTAACTCTAACCCTAACCCTAACACTAACCCTTACCCTTACATTTACCCTTTCCCAAACCCTAACCCTTACCCTAATCTGAACCTTAACCCTAACCCAAACCCTAACTCTAACCTTAACCCTTTCACAAACCCTAACCCTAACCCTAACTTCTAACCCTAACCATAACCCTAACCCCTAAACCTAAACCTAACCCTAACCCTACACCTTACCCTTACCCTAAACCTAACGCTAACCCAAACCCTAACACTTACCTTACCCTAATCCTAACCCTAACCCTTACCCTAATCCTAACCCTAAACCTAACCCTAACCCCTAACCCTAACCCTAACCTAACCCTAACTCTAAACCTAACCCTAATCCTAATCCTAACCCTAATCCTTACCGTAACCCTAACCCTAAACTTAACCCCAACTCTAACCCTAACCCTAACCATATCTCTTACCCTTACCCTAAACCTAACCCTAACCCTCACCCTAAACCTAAGCGTAATCCTAACCCTAACACTTACCCTTACCCTAACACTAACCCTAACCCTAACCCTAACCCTAACCATTTCCTAACCCTAACCCAAACCCTTACCCTTCCCCTAACCCTAATCCTAACCCTAAATCTAACCCTAACACTAACCCTTACCTTAACCCTCACCCAAACCCTAACCCTACCCTTACCCCTAACCCTAACCTAGCCCTAAAATTTACCCTTACCCTTACCCTAACCTAGACCTAAAACTTACCCTTACCCTAACCCTAACCCTAACCCTAACCCTAAGCCTAACCGTAACCCATGCCCTTACCCTAACCCTAATTCTAACCTTAACCCTAACCCTAACACTAACCCTAACCCTAACACTTACCCTTACCCTAACCCTAACCCTAAGCCTAACCCTAACTGTAACCTTAAACCTTACTCTTAACCTAACCCTAACCCTAACCCTAACCCTTACCCTTACCCTCACCCTAACCCTCACCTTAAAGCTAACCCTAACACTAATCCTTATCCTAACCCTAAACCTAACCCTAACCCTACCCCTAACCATAACCCTTCCCCTTACCCTAACCCTAACCCTAACCCTAACCCTAAAAATTATCCTTACCCTAAACCTAACCCTAACACTTACCCTAACCCTAACCCCAACCCTTAATCTTACCGTAAACCTAACCCTACCACTAACCCCTAACCCTAACCCTAACCTAACCCCTAACCCTAACCCTAACACTTACCCTTACAATAACCCTAACCAGAAACCTAACCCTTAACCTAACCCTAACCCTAACCACTAAACCTAACCCTAACCCTAACCCTAACCCTTACCCTTACCCTAACCCTAACCCTATCCCTAACCCTAACACTTACCCTCACCCTAACAATATCCCTAACCCTAACCCTTACCCTAACCCTAACCCTAACTCTAACCCTAATCCTATCCCTTACCCTTACCCTCTAACTAACCCTAACCCTAACCCTCACCCTAACCCTTACCCCTAACCCTAACCCTAACCCTAACACATAGCCTTACCCTAACCCTAACCTAACCATAACCCTAAACCTAACTCTAACCCTAACCCTAACACTAACCCTTACCCTTACATTTACCCTTTCCCAAACCTAACCCTTACCCTAATCTGAACCTTAACCCTAACCCAAACCCTAACTCTAACCTTAACCCTTTCACAAACCCTAACCCTAACCCTAACTTCTAACCCTAACCATAACCCTAACCCCTAAACCTAAACCTAACCCTAACCCTACACCTTACCCTTACCCTAAACCTAACGCTAACCCAAACCCTAACACTTACCTTACCCTAATCCTAACCCTAACCCTTACCCTAATCCTAACCCTAAACCTAACCCTAACCCCTAACCCTAACCCTAACCTAACCCTAACTCTAAACCTAACCCTAATCCTAATCCTAACCCTAATCCTTACCGTAACCCTACCCTAAACTTAACCCCAACTCTAACCCTAACCCTAACCATATCTCTTACCCTTACCCTAAACCTAACCCTAACCCTCACCCTAAACCTAAGCGTAATCCTAACCCTAACACTTACCCTTACCCTAACACTAATCCTAACCCTAACCCTAACCCTAAACCTAACACTTACCCTTACCCTAAACCTAAAGCTAACTCTAATCCTTACCCTAACCCTAACTTCTAACCCTAACCCTAACCCTAACCCTAACCCTTAACCTTACCGTTACCGTAACCCTAACCCTAAACCCTAACCCTAACCCTTACCCTTTCCCTTACCCTAACCTTACCTCTAACCCTAACCCTAAACCTAACCCTTACCCTAACCCTAACCCTAACCCTAAACCTAATCCTAACCCTAACCATAAGCCTAACCCTAACCCTTACTGTAAACCTAACACTTTCCCTAACCCTAACCCTAACACTAAACATAACCCTAAACCTAAACCTATCCCTAACTCTAACCCTAATAATTACCCTAACCCTAACCCCTAACCCTAAACCTAACCCTAATCCTAACCCTAACCCTTACCATTATCCTAACCCTAACCCTAAACCTAACCCTAACCCTAACACTTACCCTTACCCTTACCTTAAACCTATCCAAACCCTAACACTTACCCTATCCCTAACCCTAACCTTAACCCTAACCTTAACCCTAACCCTAACCCTAACTCTTACCCTTACCCTAAACCTAACCCTAACCGTAACCCTAACCCCTAACACTAACCATAAACCTAAACCTAACCTAACCCTTACGCTTACCCTAACCCTAAAAATAAACCTTACCCTAACCTTAAACCTAAACCTAACCATAACCCTTACCCTTACCCTAACCCTAACCCTAAACCTAACCCTTACCATAACCCTAACCCCAAGCCCTAACTCTAACCCTAACCCTCACCCTAACCCTCACCCTAACCCTTACCCCTACCCTAACCCTAAGCCTAAACCTAACCCTTATGCTAATCCTAACGCTAACCCTAATCCTTACCCTAACCCTAACCCTAACACTAACCCTTATCCTAACCCTAACCCCAACCATAAACCTATCCTAACCCTAAACCTAACCCTAACACTTACACTTACCTAACCCTAAACCTAACCCTAAACCTAACCCTAACGCTAACCCTAACCCTAACCCTAACCTTAAACCTAACCCTAACCCTAACCCTAACTCTAACCCTAACCCTAACCATTACTGTTACCCTAACCCTAACCCTAATCCTTACCGACCCTTAACCCTAACCCTAACCCTTACCCTAACCCTTAACCTTTCCCTAACCCTAACCCTAACCCTTACCCTTACCCTAATCCTAACCCTTACCCTAACACTAACCCTAACCCTCACCCTAAACCTTACCCCTTCCCTAACCCTAAGCCTAACCCGAACCCTAACCCTAACCCTTACCCTAATCCTTACACTTTCCCTAACCCTAACCCTAAACCTAACCCAAACCTAACCCTTATCCTATCCCTAACCCTAACCCTAAACTTAACGCTAACCCTAACCCTAACCCTAACCGTAACCCTAACCACTAACCCTAACTCTAACCATTACCCTAACCCTAACACTAAACCCTAACCCTAACCCTAACCCTAACCTTAACCCTTACCCTTACCCTAAACCTAACCCTAAACCTAACCCTTACCCTTACCCTAACCCTAACCCTAACCCTAACCCTTACACTAACCCTAACCCTAAACCTTACCCTAACCCTAACCCTAACCCTAACCCTTATCCTTACCCTAACCCTGACCCTGACCCTAACACTTACCCTTAACCTAACCATAAACCTAACCCTAAACCTAACCCTAACCCTTACACTAATCCGAACCTTAACCCTAACCCAAACCCTAACCCTAACCCTTACACTTAGTCTAACCCTAACCCTAACCCTAACTTCTAACCCTAACCCTAACCCTATCCCTTAACGTTACCCTAACGCTAACGCTAACCCCGAACCCTAAACCTAACCCTAACTCTGCCCCTTACCCTTACCCCAAACCTAACACTAACCCTAACCCTAACACTTACCTTACCCTAAACCTAACCCTAACCCTAACCCTAACAGATAGCCTTAACCTAACCCTAACCTAACCCTAACCCTAAACCTAACCCTAATCCTAATCCTAACCCTAACCCTTACCATAACCCTAACCCTAACCTTAACCCTACCCTATCCCTAACCGTAACTCTATCTTTAACCCTAACCCTAAACTTAACCCTAACCCTCACCCTAACCTTAACCTCTAACCCTAACCCTAACCCTAAACCTTAACCTTACCGTAACCCTAACCCTAACCCTAACCCTATCCCTAAACCCTAAACCTAAACCTAACCCTAACACTTAGCCTTTCCCTTATCCTAACCCTAACTCTAACCCTAATCCTAACCCTAAAACCCTTATCCTAACCCTAACCCTAAGCCTTACCCTTTCCCTTACCCTAACCCTAACTCTAACCCTAACCCTAACCCCAACCCTTACCCTAACCCTAACCTAACCCTTACCCTAACCCTAACGCTAACCCTTATACTTACCCTAACCTTACACTTACCCTAACTTAACTCTAACCCTAACCCTAACACTTACCCTTTCCCTAACCATAACCCTAAACTTAAACCTAACCCTAACCCTAACTCTAAACCTAACATTAACCATTACCGTTACCCTAACCCTAACCCTAATCCTTACCGACCCTTAACCCTAACCCTAACCCTAACCCTAAGCCTCACCCTAACCCTAACCTAAGCCTTTCCCTAACCCTAACCCTAACACTAAACATAACCCTAACCCTAAACCTAACCCTAAACCTAACTCTAACCCTAATAATTACCCTTACCCTAACCCTAAACCTAAACCTAACCCTAACGTAACCCTAACCCTAAACCCTAACCCTAAAACTAACCCTAAACCTAACCCTAACCCTTTCATTTATCCTAAACCTAACCCTAACCTTAACCCTAACCTTAACCCTAACCCTAACCCTAACTCTTACCCTTACCCTAAACCTAACCCTAACCCTAACCCTAACCCCTAACACTAACCATAAACCTAACCCTAACGCTAACCCTTACACTTACCCTAACCCTAAAAATAAACCTTACCCTAACCCTAACCCTAACCCTAACCATCACCCTTACCTTTACCCTAACCCTAAACCTAACCCTTACCCTAACCCTAAATCTAACCCCTAATCCTAACCGTAACCCTAAACCTAACCCTCACCTTAACCCTTACCCCTATCCTAACCCTAACCCTAACCCTAACCTTAACCCTTTTCCTAACCCTAACGCTAACCCTAATCCTTACCCTAACCCTAACCCTAACACTAACCCTTACCCTCATCCTAACCCTAACCCTAACCCTAACCCTAACACTTACCCTAACTCTCACCCTAACCCTAAACCTAACCTTAACCTTACCCTTAACCTAACCCTAACCCTAACCCTCACACTTATCATTACCCTAACCCGAACCTAAATCTAACACTTACCCTAACCCTAACCCTAACCCCTAAACCTAAACTTAACCCTAACCCTAACCCATACACTTACCCTTAACCTAGCCCTAATCCTAACACTAACACTAACCCTAACCCTAACCCCTAACCCTAACCCTAACCCTTACCATAACCCTAACCCAAACCCCTAACCCTAAAATAAATAAAAGAGGTTTTATTTTTAAAGAAATGAAAGGATCACTTAGGGAGAGAGGAATAAGCATTAAAAAGAATTATTTGGTAAAATTCTTTTGTTTTGTTGGAGAAAAGTGTCCGTGGTTGGTCTTGCACGGACCAGACATCCATCCCCTTACTTGGAATAAGGTAGGAAAAAATATCAATGATTTACTCCGTCAGGGAGAGGAAGTCCCCGAGGCCTTCTTTAGCTTCTATGGGGTTATTAGAGATATTTTAAAGGAAGCAGAGTAGGGAGGTGACAGTAATCGCTTACTAACTTTAACAGAGGATTACCTAATGGAGTCACGTTGCCCGTCTCGCAAAATCGAAAGTGATAATGAAAAACATCTGGTCACTGGCCTTCGGCCTGGCTCGCGCACTCCCTCTGTGATTGATGAGCCTGTGCCCTCAGGATGCCTCTTGGCGCCACCTTTAATCCCCGAAAAAGAGGAACAAGTCCAACCCCCTTTAGAAGACAGCATCAAGAACAATACTAAAAAGAAAAATATGTCACTAAAACCTTATAAAAATATTTATCCTATTATTCCTAAGACTTCTCCTGATAATGGCAGGCTCAACCCCCCCTCTGAGGTGGAGCTAGAGGAGGAGGCAGCGCATTATGAGGAAGAAAGATATGGCCCTTTTCCTCTTCCCCAAGTTTCTGCAGCTACACAGACTCCAGAGATAAGGGCCCTTCACTGGCCCACCCCTCCCCCCTATCCAGACACCTCTCTCCCGTCAGCCCCACCACAGGAAATGGTGAGATCATTTTCTGTTCCTCCGGAGGTGCAAGGTCTCCTTAAATCCAAAGACTCTCTCTTGAAACAAGTGACAGAATTAAAAAACGTGCTTCATTTAAAAAGAGAGTTAAGGGACCTCACTTTGCAAATTCATGATTTACAAATGGATCTTGTTGGGGAAACCATGACTACCCCCCATGCCTCGGGTAACAAGCCCGCTAAAACACCCTCGGCCTCAAAGAGCCTCAATAATAGACTCAGATCCTGGCGCAAACTGTTTCCCTCTCCTTCCCCGTAATTACTCGCTCTAACACTCAACCTCGGGAACAAGAGGGGGAGAGAGGAGCAGCAGGAGAGGAGGAGGTGGACACCACCAGAAGGCAGGGGGAGGGACAAAACCTAGATTCCTCTGCCTCCGAGGAGGAAGGGGGTGATCAGGAGGAGGCAAGGAGAGATTCTCAAATTACATATAGGAGATTGACGTTTAAACAAATTAAAGAACTACATTCGGCTGTTAAGAATTATGGAATTAACGCCCCTTTTACTTTAACAGTACTGGAGGGCCTCGGGGGTGAGGGACATTTATTGCCTCTTGAGTGGCACAAGATTGTACAGTCTGTTTTAACCAGGAGTCAATATCTAACCTGGAAAGCTGAATTTATAGATAAGGCAGAAAATCAAGCCATTACCAATAAAAAAAACATACACAAATGGCTTCATGGTCTTCTGATAAAATTTCAGGGAGGGGCAAATTTGCCTCGGAGGAAAAACAACAAAAACTCCCTGCAGGAATATTAACCCAGACTGCTCAGGCTGCCCTGGCCGCCTGGAGAGCAGTGCCTGCTGCAGGAGCGGTTACTACATCTCTTTCCAGGGTAGTACAAGGCAATAATGAACCATATTCTCAATTCGTTGCCAGACTGTTAGAAGCAGCTGAAAGAATATTAGGTGAGGTAGATACAGATGATATTATAGTTAGACAGTTGGCCATAGAAAATGCTAATGCAGCCTGTAAAGCTGCTTTAAGAGGCAAAACAAAGACTCTAGATTTAAATGGTATGATTAAAATTTGCAATGATGTGGATTCCTTTGAACATAAAATGCCTAAATCTATCAATTTGGCCATTGGAGCCATACTCCAAAACCAGACTCCACCTTCAGGAAAACTAGGACGAATATCTAGCCCTAAAAACTGTTTTAAATGTGGACAAATTGTACATTTTGCTAGAGAATGCCCTGGAACTATTAAACAACCCAACGTTCCTGGGACGATTCCCCTCCCCCTTCCCCCTGTCCTTTGTCCTAAATGCAGAAGAGGCCCTCACTGGGCTAGAGAGTGCCGGTCCAAGACCGATATAAATGGCCAGCCTTTATCTGCGGTCTCCGGAAACGGGCTATGGGCCCCAGTAGGGGGCCCTACCTACCCACCACGACAACCAATAACCCCTCCCGCCCAAAATCTGCCTCTGATGCAAACATCGCTGACTCAGACTTGTTCCGAGCCACTGCAGGCAGCGCAGGACTGGACCTCTGTTCCTCCACCACCAGAATTATAACTCCAGAGGAAGGAACATTTGTTATAAACTCTGGAAGGTTCGGGCCTCCCCCGCCAGGAATGTTTTTTCTTATTATAGGCCGAGCTTCAAACTCACTGCAAGGACTCTCTGTCATTCCCTCGGTGGTTGACACCGATTATTCAGGCGAATTAAAAATTTTAGTTCATACCTCTCAAGGCCCTCTTGTCATATCGGCAGGCCAACGCATTGCACAAGCCCTCCCTCTGCCCGTAACAGGACAGTTCCCATATAAGCATCCCCAGCGTGGCAATTCTACCCCAGGATCAACAGATATATTTTGGGTACATCAATTGACAGAATCTCTACCAACTTTAAAACTTTTTTTGGAAGGAAAACAATTCCTGGGTCTTTTAGATACAGGGGCCGATGCTACTGTCATTGCAAAACAATATTGGCCTATCTCTTGGCCTCTGGAACCCACCGCTACCCATTTAAAAGGTATTGGGCAGACTCAAAATACACTCCAGAGTTCTAAAATATTAACATGGACAGACCCAGAGGGAAACATTGGGACAGTTAAACCTTTTGTGGTGGACGGACTCCCTGTAAATCTATGGGGGAGAGATATAATGAGCCAAAAGGGAGTTATCATGTTCAGTCCTAATGAGAATGTGACTAACATGATGCTCAAGTCTGGATATTTGCCAGGAAAAGGGCTGGGAAAGCATGAGCAAGGAATTAGTCACCCAATTATACGCACCCATAAATGGGATAGAAAAGGTCTTGGGACCGACCTTTTTTCCTAAAGACTACTGCTCCCCCTGCACTCCAAGCCGATAAAATAACTTGGAAATCTGACAATCCGGTTTGGATAGACCAGTGGTCCATGCCTCAAGAAAAGATTCAGGCTGCTCTTCATTTGTTGCAGGAACAATTAGAGCAGGGACATCTTGAACCATCTACCAATCCCTGGAATACTCCCATATTTGTTATAAAAAAGGTTTAGGGTAATGGTTAGCGTTAGGGTTAGGGTTAGGGTTAGGCTTAGGGTAAGGGTAAGGGTTAGGGTTAGGGTTAGGGTTAGGTTTAAGGTTAGGGTTAGGGTTAGGGTTAGGGTTAGGGTTAGGTTTAACCCTTAACCTTACCGTAACCCTAACCCTAACCCTAAAAGCTAACCCTAACCCTAACCCTAACCCTAACTCTAACCCTAATAATTACCCTTACCCTAACCCTAACCCTAAACCTAACCTTAACGTAACCCTAACCGTAACCCCTAAACCGAAACCTAACCCTAATCCTAACCCTAACCCTTACCCTTATCCTAACTCCTAACCCTAACTCTAACCCTAACCCGTACCCTAACCCTAAACCTATCCCTTAGCCTAACCCTAAACTTAACCCTAAACTTAACCCTAACCCTAACCTTAACCCTAAACCTTACACTTAAACTAACCCTATCCCTAACCCTAACACTAACCCTAACCTTAAACCTAAACCTAACCCTAACCCTAAACCTTACCCGAACCCCAACCCTAATCCTTACCCTAACCCTAAACCTTACCCTAACCCTATCCCTAACCTTAACCATACCCTAACCCTAAGCATAACCCTAACCCTTACCCTTACCCTAACCCTAACCCTAAACCTAACCCTAACCCTAACCCTAACCCTAAACCTAACCCTTACCCTAACCCTAACCCTAAACCTAACCCTTACCCTAATCCTAACCCAACCCCTAACGCTAACCCTTACCCTTACCCTAACCCTAATCCTAACCCTAACACTTACCGTTACCCTGACCCTAACCCGAACTCTTACCCTGACACTAACCATAACCCTAACCTCTAACCCTAACCCTAAACCTAACACTAACCCTAACCCTTACACTTACCCTAACACTATCCTTAACCTAACCCTTACCCTAACCCTAACCCTAAAGCTTACCCTAACCCGAACCCTAACCCGAACCCTAACCCCTAACCCTAACCCTACCCCTCACCCTAACCCTAACCCTAACCCTAACCCTAGCCATAAACCTAAACTTAACCCTAACCCTAACCCTAACCCTAACCCTTACCCTTACCTTAACCCTAACCCTAACCCTAAACCTTACCCTTACCCTAAACCTAACCCTAACACTAAGCCTAACCCTAAACCCTACCCTACCCTAAACCTAACCTTAACCCTAACCGTAACAATAACCTTAACCTGAACCCTAAATGTTACCCTTACCTTAACCCTAACCCTAACCCTAACCCTAACTCTAACCCCTAAACTTAAACCTTACCCTTACCCTCACCCTAACCCTAATCCTAACCCTAACCTTATCCCCTAACAATACCCTAGACCTAACCCTAACCCTTAACATTTCCTTAACCCTAAACCTAACCCTAACTCAAACCCTAACCCTAACCTTAACCCTAACCCTAACCCTAACCCCTACCCTTACCCTAACCCTAACCGTAAACTTAACCCTAACCCTAACCCAAACCCTAACCCTAACCCTAACCCTTACCCTAAACCTAAACCTAACACCCTTACCCCAACCCTAAACCTAACCCTTACCGTAACCCTAACCCTTACCCTAACCCCTAACTCTAACCCTAACCCGAACCCTAACCCAAACCTAACCCTTACCCTAACCCTAACCCTAACCGTAACCATACCCTCACCCTTACGCTAACCCTAACTCTTACACTAACCCTAACACAAAAACTAACCCTAACCCTTACCCTTACCCTAAGCCTAACCCTAACCCTAACCCTTAGCCCAACCCTAACCCTAACCCTAACCCTTACCCTAACCCTAACCCAAACCCTAACCCTAACCCTAACCCTAACCGTAACCCTAACCGCTAACCCTAACCCTAGACCTAAACCAAACCCTTAACATTTCCCTAATCGTAAACCTAACACTAGCCCAAACCCTAACCCTAACCTTAACCCTAATCCTAACCCTAGTCCTTACCCTTACCCTAACCCTAAACCTAAACTGAACCCTAAGCCTAACCCTAACCCTAACCCTTACACTTACTCTAACCCTAACCCCAAACCTAACCCTTACCCTAACGCTAACACTAACACTTACCCTTACCCAAACTCGAACCCTAACCCTTACCATAACCCTTACCCTTACCCTAAAACTAAGCCTAACCCTAACCCTTACCGCAACCCTAACTCTAACCCTAACCCTAACCCTAACCCTTACCCTAACCCTAACCCAAACCATAACCCTAACCCTTACACTTACCCTAACCCTAACCCTAAGCCTAACACTTGCCCTCATCCTAACCTTAACCCTAAACATTACCCTAACCCTAACCCCAACCCCTAACCCTAACCCCAACAGTAACACTAAGCCTAACACTTACCCTTACTTAACCCCAACCCTAACCCTAACCCTAACACTAACACTACACCAAACCCTTACCCTTACCCAACCCTAACCCTAACCCTAACCATAACCCTTACCCTTACCAACCCTAACCCTAACTCTAACCCTAAACCTAACCCTAACCCTAAACCTAACCCTTTACCCTAACCCTAACCCTAAACCTAACCCTTACCCTAACCCTAACCCAACCCCTAACGCTAACCCTTACCCGTACCCTACCCCTAACCCTAACACTTACCGTTACCCTAACCCTAACCCTAACTCTTACCCTAACCCTAACCATAACCCTAACCTCTAACCCTAACCCTAACCCTAACCCTAACCCTAACCCTTACCCTTACCCTAACAGTATCCTTAACCCTAACCCTTACCCTAACCCTAACCCTAACGCTTACCCTAACCCGAACCCGAACCCGAACCCTAACCCCTAAACCTAAATCTACCCCTCACCCTAACCCTAACTCTAACCCTAACCCTTACCCTAGCCATAAACCTAAACTTAACCCTAACCCTAACCCTAACTCTAACCCTAACCCTTACCCTTACCTTAACCCTAACCCTAACCCTAAACCTTACCCTTACCCTAAACCTAACCTAACACTAAGCCTAACCCTAAACCCTACCCTTACCCTAAACCTAACCTTAACCCTAACCGTAACAATAACCTTAACCTGAACCCTAACCCTTACCCTTACCTTAACCCTAACCCTAACCCTAACCTTAACCCTAACCCTAACTCTAACCCCTAACCTTAAACCTTACCCTTACCCTCACCCTAACCCTAATCCTAACCCTAACCTTATCCCCTAACCCTACCCTAGACCTAACCCTAACCCTTAACATTTCCCTAACCCTAAACCTAACCCTAACTCAAACCCTAACCCTAACCTTTACCCTAACCCTAACCCTAACCCCTACCCTTACCCTAACCCTAACCGTAAACTTAACCCTAACCCTAACCCAAACAATAACCCTAACACTTACCCTTACCCTAACCCTAACCCTAACCCTAACCCTAAACCTTACCCTTACCCTAACGCTAACCCTAACCCTAACCTTAAACATAACCCTAACCCTAACACATACCCTTACCTAACCCTAACCCTAACACTAACCCTAACCCTAACCCTAAACTTAACCTTAACCCTTAACCTTACCATTACCCTAACCCTAAACCTAAACCTAACCCTAACCCTTATCCTTACCCTAACCCTAACCCTAACCTTAACCTAACCTAACCCTAACCCTAACCCTAAACCTAACCTTAACCCTTACCCTTATCCTTACCATAACCCTAACAATAACCCTAATCCTAAACCTAACCCTAACCCTAAACTTAACCCTTACCCTTACCCTAACCTAAACCTAACCGTAACCCTTACCCTTACACTAACCTTAACCCTAATCCTAACTCTAAACCTAACCTTAACCCTAACCCTTATCCTTACCATAAACCTAACAATAAACCTAATCCTAAACCTAACCCTAACCCTAACCCTAACCCTAAACCTAACCCTAACCCTAATCCTATCCCTAACCTTAACCTTAACCCTAACCCCAACCCTAACCCTAACCATTACCCTTACCCTATCGATAACCCTAACCCTAACCTTAACCCTAACCCTAACCCTAACCCTTACCCTAACCCTAAACCTATCCCTAACCCTAATCCTATCCCTAACCCTAACCTTAACCCTAACCCCAACCATAACCCTAACCATTACCCTTACCCTAATGATAACCCTAACCCTAACCTTAACCCTAACCCTAACACAAACACTTACCCTAACCCTAACCATAACCCTAAACGTAACCCTAACCCTAACCCTAAACCTTACCTTTACCCTAACCCTAACCCTAACCCTAACCCTAACCTTCACCCTAACACTAACCCGAACCCTAACACTTACCCTAACTGTAACCCTAAACCTAACCCTATCCCTAACCCTAAACATAACCCTAACAATAACACCTAACCTTAACCATAACCCTAACCCTAACACATACCCTTACCTAACCCTAACCCTAACCCTAACCCTAACCGTAAACCTAACCCTAACCCTTAAACTTACCCTTACCCTAACCCTAACCCTAAACCTAACCCTAACCCTTATCCTTACCCTAAACCTAACCCTAACCTTAACCCTAACCCTAACCTTAACATAACCCTAACCCTAATAGTAAACTTTACCCTTACCCTAACCCTAAACCTAATTCTAACCCAAACCCAAACACTAACACTAACATTAACACTTACCCTAACCCTAACCCTAACCCTAAAACTAACCCTTACACTTAACCTAACCCGAACCCTAAACCTAACACTAACCCTAACCCTATCCCTTAACATTACCCTAACCCCAACCCTAACCCTAACTCTAACCCTAACCCTAAGCCCTAACCCTAACCCTAACCCTAACCCTTACACTTCTTCTAACCCTAACCCTAACCCTAAACCTAACCCTTACCCTAACCCTAACCCTAAACATATCCCTAACCCTAACCTAACCTTAACCCTAACCCTAAGCCTATCTCTAACCCTTACCCTGACCCTAACCCTAAACCTAACACTAACCCTAACCCTTACCCTAACCCTAACCCTAACCCTAACCCTAACCCTAACCCTAACCTTTACCCTTATCCTAACACTAACCCTAACCCTAACACTTACCCTTACCCTAACCCTAAACCTAACCCTACACCTAAAACTTACCCTAACCATAACCCTAGCCCTAACCCTAACCCTTACCCTTACCTTAACCCTAAACCTAACCCTATCCCTTACCCTTACCCTAACGGTGACCCTAACCCTAACCCAAACCTAACCCTAACCCTAACACTTACCCTTACACTAATCCTAACCCTAAACCTAAACCTAACCCTTAACATAACCATAACACTAACCCTAACCCTAACCCTTACCCTTACCTTAACCCTAACCCTAACCTAATCCCTTACCCTTACCCTAAAGCTAACCCTAACCCTAACCTTAACCCTAACCCTAAACCTAACCGTAACCCTAAACATAACCCTAACCCTAAGCCTAACCCTAACACTTACCCTAAACCTAAACCTAATCCTTACCCTAATCCTAACCCTAACCCTAATCCTAACCGTAACCCTAAAACGAACCCTAACCCTAACCCTAACCCTAACCCTAATCCTAACCCTCACCCTTACCCCAACCCTAACCCTAACCTTAACCCCAACCCTAAACCTAACACTAACCCTAACCCTAACCCTTAAACTTACCCTAAGCCTAATCCTAAACCTAACCCCTAACACTAACCTTAACCTAACCATAACACTAACCATAAACTTTACCCTTACCCTAACCCTAAACCTAACTCTTACCCTAACCCAAACCCTAACACTAACCCTAACGCTTACCCTAACCCTAACCCTAAACCTAACCCTTACCCTAACCCTAACCCTAACCCTAACCCTCACCCTAACCTTAACCCTAACCCTATCCCTAACCCTTACCATTACCCTAACCCTAACCCTAACCCTAACCCTAACCCTAACCCTAACCCTTACACTTTTCCTAACCCTAACCCTAACCCTAACTCTAACCCTTACCCTTACCCTAACCCTAAACCTAAACCTATCCCTAACCCTAACCCTAACCTTAACCCTAACCCTAACCCTATCCCTAACCATTACCCTGAACCTAACCCTAAATCTAACACTAACCCTAACCCTAAACCTAACCCTTACCCTTACCCTAACACTCACCCTAAATCTAACCCTAACCCCAACCCTAACCCCTAACCCTAACCCTAAAACTAACCCTAAGCATTAGCCTTATCCTAACACTAACCCTAACCCTAACCCTAACTCTTACCCTTACCCTAACCCTAAGGCAAACCCTAACCCTAACCCTTACCCTAACCCTAACCCTAAAACTAACCCTAACCTTTACCCTTATCCTAACCCTAACCCTAACCCTAAACCTAACCCTAACACTTACCCTTACCCTTAAACCTAAACCTAACCCTAACCCTACACCTAACCCTTACCCTAACCATAAACCTAACCCTAAACCTAACCCTTACCCTTACCTTAACCCTACACCTAACCCTATCCCTTACCCTTACCCTAACGCTAACCCTAACCCAAACCTTAACAATAACCCTAAACCTAACCGTAACCTTAAATATAACCCTAACCCTAAGCCTAACCCTAACCCTTACCCTAAACCTAAACCTAATCCTTACCCTAACCCTAACCCTAACCCTAATCCTAACCATAACCCTAAAACGAAGCCTAACCCTAACCCTAACCCTAACACTCACCCTTACCCCAACCCTAACCCTAACCTTAACCCCAACCCTTGACCTAACCTTAACCCTAACCCTTACCCTAAACCTAACCCTAACCCTAACCACTAACCCTAACCCTTAACATAACCTAACCCTAACCATAACCCTTACCCTTACCCTACCCCTACACCTAACTCTAACTCTAACCCAAACCTTAACACTAACCTAACCCTTACCCTAACCCTAACCCTAACCCTTACCCTAACACTTCCCCATACCCTAACACGAACCCTAACCCTAACCCTAACCCTAACCTTAACCCTAACCCTAACCCTAACATTTCCCCATACCCTAACACGAACACTAACCCTAAACCTAACCCTAAACCTAACCCTTACCATTACCCTAACCCTAACCCAAAACCTAACCCTAACCCTAAACCTAAACCTAACCCTAACCCTAAACCTTACCCTTATCCTAACACTAACCCTAACCCTAACCCTAACACTTACACTTATCCTAACCCTAAACTTAATCCTAACCCTAACCCTTACCATAACCTTAACTCTAAACCTAACCCTAACCCTTACCCTTATTCTAACACTAACCCTAACCCTAACCCTAACCCTAACCCTAATCCTAACCATAACCGTAAAACTAACCCTAACTCTAACCATAAACCTAACCCTAACCCTAATCCTAACCCTGACCCTTACCCTTACCCTAACCCTAACCTGAACCCCAACCCTAAACCTGACACTAACCCTAACCCTAACCCTTAAACTTACCCTAACCCTAATCCTAAACCTAACCCCTAACCCTAACCTTAACCCAACCCTAACCATAAACTTTACCCTTACCCTAACCCTAAATCTAATTCTAACCCTAACCCAAACCCTAACAGTAACCCTAACACTCACCCTAAACCTAACCCTAACCCTTACCCTAACCGTAACCCTAACCCTAACCATAACCTTAACCCTAACCCTAAACCTAACCCTTACACTTAAACTAACCCGAACCCTAAACCTAACACTAACCCTAACCCTATCCCTTACCATTACCCTAACCTCAACCCAAACCCTAAGTCTAACCCTAACCCTAACCCTAAGCCCTAACCCTAACGCTAAACCTAACCCTAACACTTTTCCTAACCCTAAACCTAACCCTAACCATTACCCTTACCCTAACCCTAACCCTAACCCTAAACATATCCCTAACCCTAACCCTATCCTTAACCCTAACCCTAACCTATCTCTAACCCTTACCCTGACCCTAACCCTAAATAAAACACTAACCCTAAACCTAACCCTAACCCTTACCCTTACCCTAACACTAAACCTAAACCTAATCCTAACCCTATCCCTAACCCTTACCATGACCCTAACACTAAACCTAACACTAACCCTAACCCTAAACCTAACCCTTACCCTCACCCTAACACTAACCCTAAACCTAACCCTAACCCCAACCCTAACCCCTAACCCTAACCCTAACCCTAACCCTAACCCAAACCCTAACACTAACCCTAACCCTTATCCTAACCCTAACCCTAACCCTAACCCTCACCCTAACCTTAAACCTAACCCTAAACCTAACCCTTACACTTAACCTAACCCGAACCCTAAACCTAACACCTACCCTAACCCTAACCCTTACCATTACCCTAACCACAACCCTAACCCTAACACTAACCCCTAACCCTAACCCTAACCCTAACCCTTACCCTTAGGTTAACCCTAACCCTAAACCTATGCCTAACCCTAACCCTAACCTTAAACCTAACCCTAACCCTATCCCTGACCCTTACCCTATCCCTAACCCTAAACCTAACACTAACCCTAATCCTAACCCTAACCCTTACCCTCACCCTAACACTAACCCTAAACCTAACCCTAACCCCAACCGTAACCCCTAACCCAAACCTTAACACTAACCCTAAGCCTTACCCTTATCCTAACACTAACACTAAACCTAACCCTAACACTTACCCTTACCCTAACCCTAAACCTAAACCTAACCCTAACCCTTACCCTAACCCTAACCCTAACCCTAACCCTAACCTTTACCCTTATCCTAACACTAACCCTCACCCTAAACCTAACCCTAACACTTACCCTTACACTAACCTAAACCTAACCCTAAACCTAACGCTTACCCTAACCATAACCCTAACCCTAACCCTAACCCTTACCCTTACCTTACCCCTAACCCTAACCCTATCCCTTACCCTTACCCTAACGCTGACCCTAACCCTAACCTAACCCTAACCCTAACCCTAACCCTAACACATACCCTTACACTAACCCTTACCCTAACCCTAACCCTAACCCAAATCATAACCCTAACCCTAACCCTAATCCTAACCCTAAACCCTTACCCTTACCCTATCCCTAACCCTAAACTTAACCCCAACCCTAAACCTAACGTTAACCCTAACCATAAACCTAACCCTAACCCTTACCTACCCCTAACCCTTACCCTTATCCTAATCCTAACCCTAAACTTAACCCCAACCCTAAACCTAACGCTAACCCTAACCCTAAACCTAACCGTAACCCTAACCTTACCCTTACCCAAAACCTAAACCTAACACTTACCCTAAACCTAACCCTAAACCTAACACTTACCCTTACCCTAACCCTAACCCTAACCTTAACCCCAAACCTAAACCTAAACCTAACCCTTACCCTAACACTTACCCTAACCCTAACCCTAAGCCTAACACTTACCCTTACCTTAACCCTAACCCTAACCTTAACCCCAAACCTAAACCTAAACCTAACCCTTACCCTAATACTTACCCTAATCCTAACCCTAACCCTTACCCTAACACTTCCCATACCCTAACACGAACCCTAACCCTAACCTTAACCCTAACCCTAACACTTCCCCATACCCTAACACGAACCCTAACCCTAAACCTATCCCTAACCCTAACCCTAGCCCTAACCCTTACCCTTATCATAAACCTAACCCTAAACCTAACCCTAACCCTAACCTTAAAGCTAACCCTAACACTATCCCTAACCGTAACCCTAACTCTTACCCTTATGCTAACACTAACCCTATCCCTAACACTAACACTTACCCTTACCCTAAGACAAAACCTAAACCTAACACTAACCCTTACCCTAACACTTACCCTAACCCTAACCATAAGCCTAACACTTACCCTTACCCTAACACTAACCCTAACCCTAACCCTAACCCTAACCCTTACCCTAACCATAACCCTAATCCTAAACCTAACCCTTACCCTTACCTTAACCGTAATCCTAACCCTAACCCTAACCCTAAAACTAACCCTAACCCTTAACCTTACCCTTACCCTAACCTTAACCCTAAACCTAACCCTAACCCTTACCCTTACCCTAACCCTAACCCTAACCTTAACCCTAACCCTAACCCAAACACTAACCCTAACCTTAACCCTAACCCTTATCCATACCCTAACCCTAACCAGAACCTTAAACCTAAACCTAACCCAAACCCTAAACCTAACCCTTACCCTTAACCTAACCCTAACTCTAAACCTAACCGTAACCCTTACCATTACCCTAACCCTAACCCTAATCCTAACTCTCACCCTAACCTTAACCCTAACCCTTCCCTTACCCAAACCATAACCCTAACCCTTACCGTAAACCTAAACCTAAACCTAACCCTAACCCTTACCCTAACCCTATCCCTCCGCTAACCCTAACCCTAACCATTAACGATACCCTAACCCTAACCCTCATCTTAACCCTAAATCTAACCCTAATCCTAACCCTTACCCGTACCCTAACCCAAAATCTAACCTTAACCCTTACCCTTACCCTCACCCTAACCCTAACCTTAATGCTAACCATAACTCTAACCCTTAACCTAACCCTAACCCTAACCCTAAACCTTACCCTAACCCTAACACTAACCCTAACCCTTACCCTTTTCCTAAACCTAACACTAACCCTAACCCTTACACTTACCCTAACCCTAACCCTAAACCTAACCCTAACCCAAACCCTAACCCCAACCCTAACCCTAACCTTACCCTAACCCTATCCCTAAACCTAACCATTACCCTTTCACTAACCCTAACCCTGAACCTAACAATAACCCTAACCCTAACACTTACCCTTACCCTACCCCTAAACCTAAACCTACCCCTAAACCTAACACTAATCCTAACCCCGATCCCTAACCCTAACCGTAACCCTAACACTTAACCTTACCCTAACCATAATCCTCACCCTTACCCTTAACCTACCCTAACCGTAACCTTAACCCCAACCATAAACCTAACCCTAACCTTACCCTAACACTTACCCTAACCCTAACCCTAACCCTAACACTTAACCTAACCCTAACCCTAACCCTAAGCCTAACCCTTACCCTAACCCTAACCCTAACCCTAACACTTACCCTTACCCTACCCTAACCCTATCCCTAAACCTAACCCTAACCCTAACCTTAACCCTAACCCTAACCCTAACCCTTATCATTACCCTAACCCTAACCCTAAACCTAAACATAACCCTAATCCCTAACCCTAACTCTAACCCTTACCCTAACCCTTACCCTTATCCTAACCCTAAACCTAACCCTAACCCTAATCCTAACACTTACCCTTACCCTAAACCTAACCCTTATCCTAACCCTAAGCTTAACCCTAAACCTAACCCTTACCCTTATCCTAACACTAACCCTAAGCCTAAACCTTACCCTAAACCTAACCCTAACCCTAACACTTACCCTTACCCTACCCTAACCCTAACCGCTAACCCTAACCCTTAACCTAACCCTATTCCTAACCATAACCCTTACCTTTACCCTAACCTTAAACCTAACTCTAACCCTAACCTTTACCCTCACCCTAACTCTAACCCAAACCCTAACCCTAATCCTAACACTTACCCTTACCCTAAACCTAACCCTAAACCTAACCTTACCCTAATCCTAACCCTAACCCTTACCCTAACCCTAATCCTAACCCTAACCCTAACCCTAACCCTTACCCTAACCCTAAACCTAAACCTGACCATAACCCTAACTCTAACCCTTACCTTTACCATAACCCTAAACCTATGCGTAACCCTAACTCTTACTCTTACCCTTACCCTCAACCTAACCCTAAACTTAAACCTGACCCTAACCCTAACCCTAACCTTAACCCTAAACGCTTATCCTTACCCTAACCCTAAACCTAACCCTAAACCTAACCCTAACCCTAACCTTAACCCTAACCCTTTCCATTACCCTAAACCTAATCCTAAACCGAACCCCAAACCTAAACCTACCACTTACCATTACTCTAACCATAACCCTAAAACTAACCCTAACCCTTACCCTTACCATAATTCTAACCCTAACCCTAACCCTAACCCTTAACCTTACCCTAACCCTAACCATAAACCGAACATTAACCCTAACCCTAACCCTTATCCTTACCCTAACCCTATACCTAAAACTAACCCTAACCCTAACCCCTACCCCTAACCTTAACCTTAACCTTACCCTACCCTAACCCTAACCCTAACCCTAACACTTACCCTAACGCTAACCCTAACCCTAACCCTAACCCTAATCCTAACCCTAACACTTACCCTAACACTTTCCCTAACCCTAACCCTAAACCTAACCCTAACACTTACCCTTACCCTAATCCTAACCCTAACCCTAAACCTTACCCTAACCCTAACTCTAACCTTAACACTTACAATTACCCGAACCATAACCCTAACCCTAACCCTTACACTAACCCTAACCCTAACACTTACCCTAACCATAACCCTAACCCTAACCCTTACCCTAACCCTAACCCTAACCCAAACCCTTACCCTTACCCTAATCCTAACCCTAACCCTAACCCTAACCCCTAACCCTAACCCTTAACATAACCCTAACCCTAACCCTAACCCTAACCCTTACCCTTACCCTAACCCTAAACCTAACCCTAACCCTAACCCTTACCCTAAACCTAACCCTAACCCTAACCTTAAACCTAACGATAACCATAAACCCAAACCTAACCCTTACCCTTACCCTAACCCTATCCCTAAACCTAAATCTAACCCTAAAGCTTAACATAACCCTTACCCTAACCCTAACCCTTTCCCTAACCCTAACCCTAAACCTTACCCTTGTCCTAACCCTAACCTTAACCCTAACCCTTACCCTTACCCTAACCCTAACACTAACCCTTACCCTTACCCTAACCCTAACCTTAAACCTAACCCTAACCCTAACCCTTACCTTTACCGTAACCCTAAACCTAAACATAACCTTATCCCTTACTCTTAAGCTTACCCTCACCCTAACCCTAAACTTAAACTTAACCCTAAACCTAACTCTAACCCTAACCTTAACCCTAAACCCTTATCCTTACCCTAACCCTAACCCTAAAGCTAAACCTAATCCTAACCCTAAACTTAACCCTAACCCTTTCCCTTACCCTAACCCTAAACTTAAACCCTAACCCTAACCCTAACACTAAACCTAACACTTAACCTTACCCTAACCCTAACCCTAAACCTAACCCTAACACTTACCCTTACCATAATTCTAACCCTAACCCTAACCCTAACCCTTACCCTAACCATTAACCCTAACCCTAACCCTAACCCTAACCCTAACCCTGACCCTCTACTTAACCCCAACCCTAAACCTAACCTAACCCTAACCCTTAAACTTACACTTACCCTAACCCTAACCCTAACCCTAACCCTAAAACTTACCCAAACCCTAACAATAACCCTAACCCTTACCCTAACCCTAACACTAACCCTAACACTTACCTAACCCTAACCCTAACCCTAACCCTTACCCTAACCCTAACCCTAACCCTTACCCTAATCCTAACCCTAACCCTAACCCCTAACCCTAACCCTAACCCTAACCCTAACCCCTAACCTAACCCTAACCGTAACCCTAACCCTTACCTTTACCCTAACCCTAAACCTAACTCTAAACCTAACCCTAACCCTAACCCTAACCATTACCGTCACCCTAACCCGAACCCTATCCCTAACCCTAACCTTAACCCTAACCCTAACCCTAACCCTTACCTGTACCCTAACCCTTACCCTAAAACTAACCTAACCCTAACCTTAACCCTAACCCTAATCCTAACCCTTACCCTTACCCTAAATCTAACCCTAACCTAAACCTAACACTAACCCTAACCCTAAACCTAAACCTAACCCTTACCCTTACCCTAACCCTAACCCTAAACCTAACACTAACCCTAACCCTAACCTTAACCCCAACTCTAACCTAACCCTAACCCTTACCCTAACCCTTACCCTTGCTCAAACCCTAACACTAAACCTAAACCTAACCGTAACCTAACCCTAAACCTTACCCTAACCCTAACCCTAATACTAACCCTAACCCTTACCCTAACCCTAACCCTAACCCTTATCCTTACCCTTACCCTAACCAAAACCCTAAACCTAACTCTAACCCTTAACCTTACCCGAACACTAACTCTAACGTTAACCCTAACCCTAACACTAACCCAGCCCTAACCTTAAACCTAACCTTTATCCTTACCCTATCCCTAACCCTAACCCTAACCCTAAACCTAAGCCTTACCCATACCCTAACTGTAACCCTAAACCTAATCGTAACCTTACCCTTACTGTAACCCTAACCCTAATCCTAACTCTAACCCTAACCCTAACCCTTACCCTTACCCTAATCCTGACCCTAACCCTAAACCTAAACGTAACACAAACCCTAACCCTAACCCTTACTCTAACCCTAACCCTGGCCCTAACACTAACCCTAACCATTACCCTTACACTAACCCTAACCCTAAACTTAAACCTAACTCTAACCCTAACCTTTACCCTTACCCTAACCCAAACTCTAACCCTAACCCTTACCCTTACCCTAACCCTAATCCTAACCTTAATGCTAACCCTAACCCTAACCCTTACAATAACCCTGAACCTAACCCTAATCCTTACCCTAGCCCTAACCCTAACGCTAACTCTTACCCTTTCCCTAACCTTAACACTAACTCTAACACTTAACCTTACCCTAAACCTAACCCTAACCCTAAACCTAACCCTAACCCTAACACTTAACCCTAACACTAACACTAACCCTAATACTTACCCTTACCCTAACCCTAACCCTAAACCTTACCCTTACCCTAACCCTAACCCTAAACCTAACCCTAACTCTAACCGTAAACCTAACCTCAACCCTAACACTAACACTAACACTTACCCTAAACCTAAACCTAACCCTAACCCTAACCCTTACCCTTACCCGAAATTAAACCTAACCTTAACCCCAACCCTACAGCTAACCCTAACCCTAACACTTACCCTAACACTAACCCTAACCCTAACCATAACCATAACACTTATCCTTACCCTAACCCTAACCCTAACCCTAACCCTAACCTAAACCTTACACTAACCCTAACCCCAACCTAACACTTACCCTTACCCTAACCCTAACCCTAACCCTTACCCTAACCCTAACCCTAACCATAACCCCTAACACTAACCCTTATCCTAACCCTAACCCTAAGCCTAACCCTAATCCTTTCCCTTACCTAACTCTAAACCTAACTCTAACCATAACCCTAACCTAACCCTAACCTAACCCTTACCCTTAACCTAACCCTAACCCTAAGCCTAACCCTAACCCTTACCCTTACACTAACCCTAAACCTAACTCTAACCCTAAACCTCACCCTAACAATAACCCTTACCCTTACCCTTACCCTAAACCTAACCCTAAACCTAACCCTAACTCTAACCCCTAAACCTAACCCTAACCCTAACACTAAAACTAACACTTACCCTAAACCTAAACCTAACCCTAACCCTAACCCTTACCCTTACCCGAAAATAAACCTAACCTTAACCCCAACCCTACACCTAACCCTAACCCTAACCCTTACCCTAACACTAAACCTAACCCTAACCCTAACCATAACACTTACCCTTACCCTAACCCTAACCTAACCCTTACCCTAACCCTAACCCTAACTCTAACCCTAACACTTACCCTTACCCTAAACCTAACTCTAACCCTAACCCCTAAGCCTAACCCTTAACCTAACCCTAAACCTAAATCTAACCCTTACCCTTACCCTAACCCTAAACCTAACTCTAACCCTAAGCCAAATCTGAACCCTTACACTAATCCTAACCCTAACCCTTACCCTAACCCTAATACTAACCCTAATGTTAAACCTAACCCTATCCCTAAACATAACCCTAACCCTTACCCTTACCCTTATCCTAACCCTAAACCTAACCCTAACCTTAACCCTAACTCTAAACTTAACCCTATCCCTAACCCTAACCCTCCACATTGCGCTAACCCTAACCCTAAACCTATCACTAACCCTAACCCTAACCCTAACACTTACCCATACCCTATACCTAACCCAAAACCTAACCCTAATCCTAACCCTAACCATAACCTCTAACCATAACCCTAACGCTAACCCTAACCCTAACCCTAATCCTAACCCTAACACATACCCTTAACCTAACCCTAACCCTAACCTTAACTGTAACCCTAAACCTAACCCTAACCCTAAAACTAACCCTAACCCCTACCCTAACCCTAACCCTATCCCTAACCCTTACCCTTACCCTAACCCTAACCATAACCTTAACGCAACCCTACACCTAACCCTAACCCTAACCCTTACCCTTACGCTAACCCTAGAGCTAAACCTAACCCTAACCCTGACCCTAACCCTTACCTAACCCTAACGCTAATCCTAACCCTAACCCTTACCCTTACCGTACCCAAACCCTAAACCTAACCCTAATTCTAACCCTAACCCTAAACCTAAACCTAACCCTTACCCTTAACCTAACCCTAACCCTAACCCTAAACCTAACCCTAAACCTAAACCTAACCCTTACCCTTACCCTAACCCTAACCCTAACCCTAACCCATAAACCAACCCTAATCCTAACCCTAACCCTAACTCTTACCCTTACCCTAACCCTAACCCTAACCCTTACCCTTACCCTAACCCTAACCTAACCCTTACCCTTACCCTAACCCTAAACCTAAACCTAAACCTAACTCTAACCCTAAACCTAACCCTTACCTTTACCGTAACCCTAAACCTAAACGTAACCCTAACCCTTACTCTTACCCTTAACCTCACCCTAAACCTAAACTTAAACCTAACCCTAACCCTAACCTTAAGCCTAAACCCTTATCCTTACCCTAACCCTAACCCTAACCCTAAACTTAACCCTAACCTTAAACTTAACCCTAACCCTTTCCCTTACCCTAACCCTAACCCTAACCCTAAACCTAACACTTACCCTTACCCTAACCCTAACCCTAAACCTAATCCTAATCCTTACCCTTACCATAATTCTAACCCTAACACTTACCCTGTCCCTAACCCTAAACCTAACACTTACCCTTACCCTAACCCTAACCCTAACTCTAAACCTAACCCTAACCCTAACCCTAACACTTACCCTAAACTTAACCCTAACCATTACCCTTATCCTAAACCTGACCCTAAACTTAACTCCAACCTTAAACCTAATCCTAACCCCAACTCTTACCCTAACACTTACCCTAACCCTAACCCTAACACTAACACTTACCCTTACACTAACCCTAACTCTAAAGCTTACCCTAACCCTAACCCTAACCTTAACACTTACTCTTACCCTAACCCTATCCCTAACCTTAATCCAACCCTAACCCTAACCCTAACCCTTACCCTCTCGCTAACCCTAACCCTAATCCTTACCCTAACCCTAACCCTACCCATAACCCTTACCCTTTCCCTAACCCTAACCCTAAACCTAACCCTTACCCTTACCCTAACCCTAAACCTGACCCTAACCCAAACCCTAACCCTAACCTTAACCCAACCCTAACCCTAACCCTAACATTACCCTTACCCTAAACCTAACCCTAAACCTTACCCTAACACTAACCCTAACCATAATCCTTACCGTAACCCTAACCATAAACCTACTCCTAACCCTTACCCTTTCCCTAAACCTAACAATAAACTTAAACATAACCCTAACCCTCACCCTTACCCCAACCCTAAACCTAAACCTAACCCTAACCCTAACCCTAACTCTAAACTTAACCCTATCCCTAACCATAACCCTCCCCCTTACCATTACCCTAACCCTAAACCTAACCCTAAACCTAACCCTAACCCTAACACTGACCTTAAACCTAACCCAAACCATAACCCTAACCCTAACCCGTACCCTAACCCTAACACTAACACTAAACCTAAACCTAACCCTTACCTTAACCCTAACCCTTACCCTAACCCTAACCCTAACCCTTACCCTAATCCTAACCCTAACACTAATCCTAACCCCTAACCCTAACCCTTAACATAACCCTAACCCTAACCCTAACCCTTACCCTTACCCTAAACCTAAACCTAACTCTAACCCTAACCCAAACCCTAAACCTTACCCTAACCCTAACCCTAACCCTTACATTAACCCTAACCCTAACCCTAATCTTAAACCTAACCCTAACCCTAAACATAACCCTAACCATCACCCTTACCCTGACCCTAACCCTAAACCTAACCCTAACCCTAACTCTAAACTTAACCCTATCCCTAACCATAACCCTCCCCCTTACCCTAACCCTAACCCTAAACCTATCAATAAACCTAACTCTAACCCTTACCCTTACCCTAAACCTAACACTAAACCTAATGTTAAACCTAACCCTAACCCTAACAACTAAACCTAACCCTAACCCTAACCCTAATCCTTACCCTTATCCTAACCCTAACACTAACCCTAACACTTACCCTTACCCTAAACCCTACACTATCCCTAACCCTAACCCTAACCCTAACCCTAAAACTTACCCTTACCCTAAACCTAACCCTAACCCTTACCCTAAACCTAACCCTAACCCTAACCCTTACCCTTATCTTAACCCTAACACTAAACCTAACCCTTACCTCTACCCTAACGCTAACCCTAACCCTAGCCCTAACCCTAACACATACCCTTACCCTAACCCTAACCCTAACCTTAACCGTAACCCTAAACCTAACCCTAACCCTAATCCTAAACTATACCCTAACCCTAACCCTAACCCTAACCCTTACCCTTACCCTTACCCTAACCCTAACGCTAACCTAAACGCAACCCTCAACCTAACCCTAACCCTAACCCTTACACTTACCCTAACCCTAGCGCTAACCCTAACCCTAACCCTAATCCTAACCCTTACCCTAACCCTAACCCTAATCCTAACCCTAAACCTTACCCTTACCCTAACCCTAACCCTAACCCTAACCCTAAACCTAACCCTAAACCTAAACCTAACCCTTACCCTTACCCTAACCATAACGCTAACCCATACCCTCACCCTAACCCTAAACCTAACCCTAACCCTTACCCTTACCCTAACCCTAACCCTAACCCTTACTGTTACCCTAAAACTAACCCTAACCCTAACCCTTACCCTTACAATAACGCTAACCCTAACCCTAACCCTAACCCTAATACATACCCTTACCCTAACCCTAACCCTAACCTTAACCCAACCCTAAACCTAACTCTAATCCTAACCCTAACCCTAACCCTTATCCTTACCCTAAAACTAACCCTAACCCTAACCCTAACACTTACCCTTACCCTAATCCTAACCCTAACCCTAAACCTTACCATAACCCTAACCCTAACCTTAACACTTAAAATTACCCTAACCCTAACCCTAACCCTAACCCTAACCCTAACACTTACCCTAACCATAACCCTAACCCTAACCCTTACCCTAACCCTTACCCTAACCTTAACCCTAACCCTAACCCTAACCGTAACCCTTACCCTTATAATAACGCTAACCCTAACCCTAACCCTAACCCTAACACATACCCTTACCCTAACCATAACCCTAACCTTAAGCCAACCCTAAACCTAACCCTAATCCTAACCCTAACCCTTACCCTTAACTTAACCCTAGCCCTAAACCTTACCCTAACCCTAACCCTAACCCTTACCCTAACCCTAACCGTAACTGAACCCTAACCCTTACCCTTACCCTAACCCTAACCGTAACTGAACCCTAACCCTTACCCTTACCCTAACCCTAACCCTAACCCTAACCCTAACCTTAACCCTAACCCTTATCCTTACCCTAGCCCTAACCCGAAACCTAACCCAGACCATAAACCTAACCGTTACCCTTACCCTAACCCTAACTCTAAACCTAACCCTAACCCTTACCCTAACCCTAACCCTAACCCTAACCCTTACCCTAACCCTAACCCTAACCCTAACCCTTACCCTTACCCTAACCCTAAACCTAACCCTTACCCTAACATTTATCCTAACACTAACCCTAACCCTAACCCTAACCCTACCCCTAACCCTTACCCTTTCCCTAACCCTAACCCTAAACCTAACCCTTACCCTTAACCCAACCCTAAACCTAACCCTAAACCTAACCCTAACCCTAACACTAACCCTAACCTTAACCCAACCCTAACCCTAACCCTAACCCTTACTCTTACCCTAACCATAACTCTAACCTTAACCCAACCCTAACACTAACCCTAACCCTTACCCTCACACTAAACCTAACCCTAATCCTTACCCTAACCCTAACCCTAACCCTAATACTAAAACTAAGCCTAACCCTAACGCTAACCCTAACCTCTACCCCTAACCCTTACCTTACCCTAACCCTAACCCTAACCCTAACACTAACACTTACCCTAACCCTAACCCTAACCATTAACCTAAGACTTACCCTAAACCTGAAACTAACCCTAACACTAACACTAACCCTTACCCTTACCCTAACCCTAACCCTAAACCTAACCCTAACCATAAACCGAACAATAACCCTAACCCTAACCCTTATCCTTACCCTAACCCTATACTTAAAACTAACCCTAACCCTAACCCCTACCCCTAACCTTAACCCTTAACCTTACCCTACACCTAACCCTAACCCTAACCCTTACCCTTACCCTAACCCTGGAGCTAAACCTAACCCTAATCCTGAACCTAACCCTTAACCTAACCCTAACGCTAATCCTAACCCTAACCCTTACCCTTCCCGTACCCTAACCCTAAACCTAACCCTAATTCTAACCCTAACGCTAAACCTAAACCTAACCCTTACCCTTAACCTAACCCTAACCCTAACCCTAAACCTAACCCTAAACATAAACCTAATCCTTACCCTTGCCCAAACCCTAACCCTAACCCTAACCCATAAACCAACCCTAATCCTAACCCTAACCCTAACCTTAACACTTACAATTACCCTAATCCTAACCCTAACCCTAACCCTTACCCTAACCCTAACCCTAACCCTAGCACTTACCCTAACCATAACCCTAACCCTAACCCTTACCCTAACCCTTACCCTAACCTTAACCCTAACCCTAACCCTAACCCTTACCCTTATAATAACGCTAACCCTAACCCTAACCCTAACCCTAACACATACCCTTACCCTAACCATAACCCTAACCTTAACCCAACCCTAAACCTAACCCTAATCCTAACCCTAACCCTTACCCTTAACTTAACCCTAGCCCTAAACCCTACCATAACCCTAACCCTAACCCTTACCCTAACCCTAACCCTAACTGAACCCTAACCCTTACCCTTACCCTAACCCTAACCCTAACCGTAACCCTAAACCTAACCCTAACCCTAACCTTAACGCTAACCCTTATCCTTACCCTAGCCCTAACCAGAAACCTAACCCAGACCATAAACCTAACCGTTGCCCTTACCCTAACCCTAACTCTAAACCTAACCCTAACCCTTACCCTAACCCTAACCCTAACCCTAACCCTTACCCTAACCCTAACCCTAACCCTAACCCTAACCCTTACCCTTACCCTAACCCTAAACCTAACCCTTACCCTAACATTTATCCTAACACTAACCCTAACCCTAACCCTAACCCTAACCCTACCCCTAACCCTTACCCTTTCCCTAACCCTAACCCTAAACCTAACCCTTACCCTTAACCCAACCCTAAACCTAACCCTAAACCTAACCCTAACCCTAACACTATCCCTAACCTTAACCCAACCCTAACCCTAACCCTAACCCTTACTCTTACCCAAACCATAACTCTAACCTTAACCCAACCCTAACACTAACCCTAACCCTTACCCTCACACTAACCCTAACCCTAATCCTTACCCTAACCCTAACCCTAACCCTAATACTAAAACTAAGCCTAACCCTAACCCTAACCCTAACCTCTACCCCTAACCCTTACCTTACCCTAACCCTAACCCTAACACTAACACTAACACTTACCCTAACCCTAACCCTAACCATTAACCTAAGACTTACCCTAAACCTGAAACTAACCCTAACACTAACACTAACCCTTACCCTTACCCTAACCCTAACCCTAAACCTAACCCTAACCATAAACCGAACAATAACCCTAACCCTAACCCTTATCCTTACCCTAACCCTATACATAAAACTAACCCTAACCCTAACCCCTACCCCTAACCTTAACCCTTAACCTTACCCTACACCTAACCCTAACCCTAACCCTTACCCTTACCCTAACCCTGGAGCTAAACCTAACCCTAATCCTGAACCTAACCCTTACCCTAACCCTAACGCTAATCCTAAGCCTATCCCTTACCCTTCCTGTACCCTAACCCTAAACCTAACCCTAATTCTAACCCTAACGCTAAACCTAAACCTAACCCTTACCCTTAACCTAACCCTAACCCTAACCCTAAACCTAACCCTAAACATAAACCTAATCCTTACCCTTACCCAAACACTAACCCTAACCCTAACCCATAAACCAAACCTAATCCTAACCCTAACCCTAACCCTTACCCTTACCCTAACCCTAACCCTAACCCTTACCCTTACCCTAACCCTAACCTAACCCTTACCCTTACCCTAACCCTAAACCTAAACCTAAACCTAACCCTAACCCTAAACCTAACCCTTACCTTTACCGTAACCCTAAACCTAAATGTAACCCTAACACTTACTCTTACCCTTAACCTCACCCTAAACCTAAACATAAACCTAACCCTAACCCTAACCTTAAGCCTAAACCCTTATCCTTACCCTAACCCTAACCCTAACCCTAAACTTAACCCTAACCTTAAACTTAACCCTAACCCTTTCCCTTACCCTAACCCTAACCCTAACCCTAAACCTAACCCTTACCCTTACCCTAACCCTAACACTAAACCTAACCCTAACCATAAACCGAACATTAACCCTAACCCTAACCCTTATCCTTACCCTAACCCTATACCTAAAACTAACCCTAACCCTAACCCCTACCCCTAACCTTAACCCTTAACCTTACCCTACCCTAACCCTAACCCTAACCCTAACACTTACCCTAACGCTAACCCTAAACCTAACCCTAACCCTAATCCTAACCCTAACACTTACCCTAACACTTTCCCTAACCCTAACCCTAAACCTAACCCTAACACTTACCCTTACCCTAATCCTAACCCTAACCCTAAACCTTACCCTAACCCTAACTCTAACCTTAACACTTACAATTACCCGAACCATAACCCTAACCCTAACCCTTACACTAACCCTAACCCTAACACTTACCCTAACCATAACCCTAACCCTAACCCTTACCCTAACCCTAACCCTAACCCAAACCCTTACCCTTACCCTAATCCTAACCCTAACCCTAACCCTAACCCCTAACCCTAACCCTTAACATAACCCTAACCCTAACCCTAACCCTAACCCTTACCCTTACCCTAACCCTAAACCTAACTCTAACCCTAACCCTAACCCTAACCCTTAACCTAACCCTAACCCTAACCCTTACCCTAAACCTAACCCTAACCCTAACCTTAAACCTAACGATAACCATAAACCCAAACCTAACCCTTACCCTTACCCTAACCCTATCCCTAAACCTAAATCTAACCCTAAAGCTTAACATAACCCTTACCCTAACCCTAACCCTTTCCCTAACCCTAACCCTAAACCTTACCCTTGTCCTAACCCTAACCTTAACCCTAACCCTTACCCTTACCCTAACCCTAACACTAACCCTTACCCTTACCCTAACTCTAACCTTAAACCTAACCCTAACCCTAACCCTAACCCTTACCTTTACCGTAACCCTAAACCTAAACATAACCTTATCCCTTACTCTTAAGCTTACCCTCACCCTAACCCTAAACTTAAACTTAACCCTAAACCTAACTCTAACCCTAACCTTAACCCTAAACCCTTATCCTTACCCTAACCCTAACCCTAAAGCTAAACCTAATCCTAAACCTAAACTTAACACTAACCCTTTCCCTTACCCTAACCCTAAACTTAAACCCTAACCCTAACCCTAACACTAAACCTAACACTTAACCTTACCCTAACCCTAACCCTAAACCTAACCCTAACACTTACCCTTACCATAATTCTAACCCTAACCCTAACCCTAACCCTTACCCTAACCATTAACCCTAACCCTAACCCTAACCCTAACCCTAACCCTAACCCTGACCCTCTACTTAACCCCAACCCTAAACCTAACCTAACCCTAACCCTTAAACTTACACTTACCCTAACCCTAACCCTAACCCTAACCCTAAAACTTACCCAAACCCTAACAATAACCCTAACCCTTACCCTAACCCTAACACTAACCCTAACACTTACCTAACCCTAACCCTAACCCTAACCCTTACCCTAACCCTAACCCTAACCCTTACCCTAATCCTAACCCTAACCCTAACCCCTAACCCTAACCCTAACCCTAACCCTAACCCTTAACCTAACCCTAACCCTAACCATTACCATCACCCTAACCCGAACCCTATCCCTAACCCTAACCTTAACCCTAACCCTAACCCTAACCCTTACCTGTACCCTAACCCTTACCCTAAAACTAACCTAACCCTAACCTTAACCCTAACCCTAATCCTAACCCTTACCCTTACCCTAACCCTAACCCTAACCTAAACCTAACACTAAACCTAACCCTAAACCTAAACCTAACCCTTACCCTTACCCTAACCCTAACCCTAAACCTAACACTAACCCTAGCCCTAACCTTAACCCCAACTCTAACCTAACCCTAACCCTTACCCTAACCCTTACCCTTCCTCAAACCCTAACACTAAACCTAAACCTAACCGTAACCTAACCCTAAACCTTACCCTAACCCTAACCCTAATACTAACCCTAACCCTTACCCTAACCCTAACCCAAACCCTTATCCTTACCCTTACCCTAACCAAAACCCTAAACCTAACTCTAACCCTTAACCTTACCCGAACACTAACTCTAACGTTAACCCTAACCCTAACACTAACCCAGCCCTAACCTTAAACCTAACCTTTATCCTTACCCTATCCCTAACCCTAACCCTAACCCTAAACCTAAGCCTTACCCATACCCTAACTGTAACCCTAAACCTAATCGTAACCTTACCCTTACTGTAACCCTAACCCTAATCCTAACTCTAACCCTAACCCTAACCCTTACCCTTACCCTAATCCTGACCCTAACCCTAAACCTAAACGTAACACAAACCCTAACCCTAACCCTTACTCTAACCCTAACCCTGGCCCTAACACTAACCCTAACCATTACCCTTACACTAACCCTAACCCTAAACTTAAACCTAACTCTAACCCTAACCTTTACCCTTACCCTAACCCAAACTCTAACCCTAACCCTTACCCTTACCCTAACCCTAATCCTAACCTTAATGCTAACCCTAACCCTAACCCTTACAATAACCCTGAACCTAACCCTAATCCTTACCCTAGCCCTAACCCTAACGCTAACTCTTACCCTTTCCCTAACCTTAACACTAACTCTAACACTTAACCTTACCCTAAACCTAACCCTAACCCTAAACCTAACCCTAACCCTAACACTTAACCCTAACACTAACACTAACCCTAATACTTACCCTTACCCTAACCCTAACCCTAAACCTTACCCTTACCCTAACCCTAACCCTAAACCTAACCCTAACTCTAACCGTAAACCTAACCTCAACCCTAACACTAACACTAACACTTACCCTAAACCTAAACCTAACCCTAACCCTAACCCTTACCCTTACCCGAAATTAAACCTAACCTTAACCCCAACCCTACAGCTAACCCTAACCCTAACACTTACCCTAACACTAACCCTAACCCTAACCATAACCATAACACTTATCCTTACCCTAACCCTAACCCTAACCCTAACCCTAACCTAAACCTTACACTAACCCTAACCCCAACCTAACACTTACCCTTACCCTAACCCTAACCCTAACCCTTACCCTAACCCTAACCCTAACCATAACCCCTAACACTAACCCTTATCCTAACCCTAACCCTAAGCCTAACCCTAATCCTTTCCCTTACCTAACTCTAAACCTAACTCTAACCATAACCCTAACCTAACCCTAACCTAACCCTTACCCTTAACCTAACCCTAACCCTAAGCCTAACCCTAACCCTTACCCTTACACTAACCCTAAACCTAACTCTAACCCTAAACCTCACCCTAACAATAACCCTTACCCTTACCCTTACCCTAAACCTAACCCTAAACCTAACCCTAACTCTAACCCCTAAACCTAACCCTAACCCTAACACTAAAACTAACACTTACCCTAAACCTAAACCTAACCCTAACCCTAACCCTTACCCTTACCCGAAAATAAACCTAACCTTAACCCCAACCCTACACCTAACCCTAACCCTAACCCTTACCCTAACACTAAACCTAACCCTAACCCTAACCATAACACTTACCCTTACCCTAACCCTAACCTAACCCTTACCCTAACCCTAACCCTAACACTAACCCTAACACTTACCCTTACCCTAAACCTAACTCTAACCCTAACCCCTAAGCCTAACCCTTAACCTAACCCTAAACCTAAATCTAACCCTTACCCTTACCCTAACCCTAAACCTAACTCTAACCCTAAGCCAAATCTGAACCCTTACACTAATCCTAACCCTAACCCTTACCCTAACCCTAATACTAACCCTAATGTTAAACCTAACCCTATCCCTAAACATAACCCTAACCCTTACCCTTACCCTTACCCTAACCCTAAACCTAACCCTAACCTTAACCCTAACTCTAAACTTAACCCTATCCCTAACCCTAACCCTCCACATTGCGCTAACCCTAACCCTAAACCTATCACTAACCCTAACCCTAACCCTAACACTTACCCATACCCTATACCTAACCCAAAACCTAACCCTAATCCTAACCCTAACCATAACCTCTAACCATAACCCTAACGCTAACCCTAACCCTAACCCTAATCCTAACCCTAACACATACCCTTAACCTAACCCTAAACCTAACCTTAACTGTAACCCTAAACCTAACCCTAACCCTAAAACTAACCCTAACCCCTACACTAACCCTAACCCTATCCCTAACCCTTACCCTTACCCTAACCCTAACCATAACCTTAACGCAACCCTACACCTAACCCTAACCCTAACCCTTACCCTTACGCTAACCCTAGAGCTAAACCTAACCCTAACCCTGACCCTAACCCTTACCTAACCCTAACGCTAATCCTAACCCTAACCCTTACCCTTACCGTACCCAAACCCTAAACCTAACCCTAATTCTAACCCTAACCCTAAACCTAAACCTAACGCTTACCCTTAACCTAACCCTAACCCTAACCCTAAACCTAACCCTAAACCTAAACCTAACCCTTACCCTTACCCTAACCCTAACCCTAACCCTAACCCATAAACCAACCCTAATCCTAACCCTAACCCTAACTCTTACCCTTACCCTAACCCTAACCCTAACCCTTACATTAACCCTAACCCTAACCCTAATCTTAAACCTAACCCTAACCCTAAACATAACCCTAACCATCACCCTTACCCTGACCCTAACCCTAAACCTAACCCTAACCCTAACTCTAAACTTAACCCTATTCCTAACCATAAACCCTCCCCCTTACCCTAACCCTAACCCTAAACCTATCAATAAACCTAACTCTAACCCTTACCCTTACCCTAAACCTAACACTAAACCTAATGTTAAACCTAACCCTAACCCTAACAACTAAACCTAACCCTAACCCTAACCCTAATCCTTACCCTTATCCTAACCCTAACACTAACCCTAACACTTACCCTTACCCTAAACCCTACACTATCCCTAACCCTAACCCTAACCCTAAAACTTACCCTTACCCTAAACCTAACCCTAACCCTTACCCTAAACCTAACCCTAACCCTAACCCTTACCCTTATCTTAACCCTAACACTAAACCTAACCCTTACCTCTACCCTAACGCTAACCCTAACCCTAACCCTAACCCTAACACATACCCTTACCCTAACCCTAACCCTAACCTTAACCGTAACCCTAAACCTAACCCTAACCCTAATCCTAAACTATACCCTAACCCTAACCCTAACCCTAACCCTTACCCTTACCCTTACCCTAACCCTAACGCTAACCTAAACGCAACCCTCAACCTAACCCTAACCCTAACCCTTACACTTACCCTAACCCTAGCGCTAACCCTAACCCTAACCCTAATCCTAACCCTTACCCTAACCCTAACCCTAATCCTAACCCTAAACCTTACCCTTACCCTAACCCTAACCCTAACCCTAACCCTAAACCTAACCCTAAAGCTAAACCTAACCCTTACCCTTACCCTAACCATAACGCTAACCCATACCCTCACCCTAACCCTAAACCTAACCCTAACCCTTACCCTTACCCTAACCCTAACACTAACCCTTACTGTTACCCTAAAACTAACCCTAACCCTAACCCTTACCCTTACAATAACGCTAACCCTAACCCTAACCCTAACCCTAATACATACCCTTACCCTAACCCTAACCCTAACCTTAACCCAACCCTAAACCTAACTCTAATCCTAACCCTAACCCTAACCCTTATCCTTACCCTAAAACTAACTCTAACCCTAACCCTAACACTTACCCTTACCCTAATCCTAACCCTAACCCTAAACCTTACCATAACCCTAACCCTAACCTTAACACTTAAAATTACCCTAACCCTAACCCTAACCCTAACCCTAACCCTAACCCTAACACTTACCCTAACCATAACCCTAACCCTAACCCTTACCCTAACCCTTACCCTAACCTTAACCCTAACCCTAACCCTAACCGTAACCCTTACCCTTATAATAACGCTAACCCTAACCCTAACCCTAACCCTAACACATACCCTTACCCTAACCATAACCCTAACCTTAAGCCAACCCTAAACCTAACCCTAATCCTAACCCTAACCCTTACCCTTAACTTAACCCTAGCCCTAAACCTTACCCTAACCCTAACCCTAACCCTTACCCTAACCCTAACCGTAACTGAACCCTAACCCTTACCCTTACCCTAACCCTAACCCTAACCCTAACCCTAACCTTAACCCTAACCCTTATCCTTACCCTAGCCCTAACCCGAAACCTAACCCAGACCATAAACCTAACCGTTACCCTTACCCTAACCCTAACTCTAAACCTAACCCTAACCCTTACCCTAACCCTAACCCTAACCCTAACCCTTACCCTAACCCTAACCCTAACCCTAACCCTTACCCTTACCCTAACCCTAAACCTAACCCTTACCCTAACATTTATCCTAACACTAACCCTAACCCTAACCCTAATCCTAACCCTACCCCTAGCCCTTACCCTTTCCCTAACCCTAACCCTAAACCTAACCCTTACCCTTAACCCAACCCTAAACCTAACCCTAAACCTAACCCTAACCCTAACACTAACCCTAACCTTAACCCAACCCTAAACCTAACCCTAACCCTTACTCTTACCCTAACCATAACTCTAACCTTAACCCAACCCTAACACTAACCCTAACGCTTACCCTCACACTAACCCTAACCCTAATCCTTACCCTAAACCTAACCCTAACCCTAATACTAAAACTAAGCCTAACCCTAACGCTAACCCTAACCTCTACCCCTAACCCTTACCTTACCCTAACCCTAACCCTAACACTAACACTTACCCTAACCCTAACCCTAACCATTAACCTAAGACTTACCCTAAACCTGAAACTAACCCTAACACTAACACTAACCCTTACCCTTACCCTAACCCTAACCCTAAACCTAACCCTAACCATAAACCGAACAATAACCCTAACCCTAACCCTTATCCTTACCCTAACCCTATACTTAAAACTAACCCTAACCCTAACCCCTACACCTAACCTTAACCCTTAACCTTACCCTACACCTAACCCTAACCCTAACCCTTATCCTTACCCTAACCCTAGAGCTAAACCTAACCCTTATCCTGAACCTAACCCTTAACCTAACCCTAACGCTAATCCTAACCCTAACCCTTACCCTTCCCGTACAATAACCCTAAACCTAACCCTAATTCTAACCCTAACGCTAAACCTAAACCTAACCCTTACCCTTAACCTAACCCTAACCCTAACCCTAAACCTAACCCTAAACATAAACCTAATCCTTACCCTTACCCAAACCCTAACCCTAACCCTAACCCATAAACCAACCCTAATCCTAACCCTAACCATAACCCTTACCCTTACCCTAACCCTAAACCTAACCCTTACCCTAACATTTATCCTAACACTAACCCTAACCCTAACCCTAACCCTACCCCTAACCCTTACCCTTTCCCTAACCCTAACCCTAAACCTAACCCTTACCCTTAACCCAACCCTAAACCTAACCCTAAACCTAACCCTAACCCTAACACTAACCCTAACCTTAACCCAACCCTAACCCTAACCCTAACCCTTACTCTTACCCTAACCATAACTCTAACCTTAACCCAACCCTAACACTAACCCTAACCCTTACCCTCACACTAAACCTAACCCTAATCCTTACCCTAACCCTAACCATAACCCTAATACTAAAACTAAGCCTAACCCTAACGCTAACCCTAACCTCTACCCCTAACCCTTACCTTACCCTAACCCTAACCCTAACCCTAACACTAACACTTACCCTAACCCTAACCCTAACCATTAACCTAAGACTTACCCTAAACCTGAAACTAACCCTAACACTAACACTAACCCTTACCCTTACCCTAACCCTAACCCTAAACCTAACCCTAACCATAAACCGAACAATAACCCTAACCCTAACCCTTATCCTTACCCTAACCCTATACTTAAAACTAACCCTAACCCTAACCCCTACCCCTAACCTTAACCCTTAACCTTACCCTACACCTAACCCTAACCCTAACCCTTACCCTTACCCTAACCCTAAACCTAACCCTTACCCTAACATTTATCCTAACACTAACTCTAACCCTAACCCTAATCCTAACCCTACCCCTAGCCCTTACCCTTTCCCTAACCCTAACCCTAAACCTAACCCTTACCCTTAACCCAACCCTAAACCTAACCCTAAACCTAACCCTAACCCTAACACTAACCCTAACCTTAACCCAACCCTAACCCTAACCCTAACCCTTACTCTTACCCTAACCATAACTCTAACCTTAACCCAACCCTAACACTAACCCTAACCCTTACCCTCACACTAACCCTAACCCTAATCCTTACCCTAACCCTAACCCTAACCCTAATACTAAAACTAAGCCTAACCCGAACGCTAACCCTAACCTCTACCCCTAACCCTTACCTTACCCTAACCCTAACCCTAACACTAACACTTACCCTAACCCTAACCCTAACCATTAACCTAAGACTTACCCTAAACCTGAAACTAACCCTAACACTAACACTAACCCTTACCCTTACCCTAACCCTAACCCTAAACCTAACCCTAACCATAAACCGAACAATAACCCTAACCCTAACCCTTATCCTTACCCTAACCCTATACTTAAAACTAACCCTAACCCTAACCCCTACACCTAACCTTAACCCTTAACCTTACCCTACACCTAACCCTAACCCTAACCCTTACCCTTACCCTAACCCTAGAGCTAAACCTAACCCTTATCCTGAACCTAACCCTTAACCTAACCCTAACGCTAATCCTAACCCTAACCCTTACCCTTCCCGTACAATAACCCTAAACCTAACCCTAATTCTAACCCTAACGCTAAACCTAAACCTAACCCTTACCCTTAACCTAACCCTAACCCTAACCCTAAACCTAACCCTAAACATAAACCTAATCCTTACCCTTACCCAAACCCTAACCCTAACCCTAACCCATAAACCAACCCTAATCCTAACCCTAACCATAACCCTTACCCTTACCCTAACCCTAAACCTAACCCTTACCCTAACATTTATCCTAACACTAACCCTAACCCTAACCCTAACCCTACCCCTAACCCTTACCCTTTCCCTAACCCTAACCCTAAACCTAACCCTTACCCTTAACCCAACCCTAAACCTAACCCTAAACCTAACCCTAACCCTAACAGTAACCCTAACCTTAACCCAACCCTAACCCTAACCCTAACCCTTACTCTTACCCTAACCATAACTCTAACCTTAACCCAACCCTAACACTAACCCTAACCCTTACCCTCACACTAAACCTAACCCTAATCCTTACCCTAACCCTAACCATAACCCTAATACTAAAACTAAGCCTAACCCTAACGCTAACCCTAACCTCTACCCCTAACCCTTACCTTACCCTAACCCTAACCCTAACCCTAACACTAACACTTACCCTAACCCTAACCCTAACCATTAACCTAAGACTTACCCTAAACCTGAAACTAACCCTAACACTAACACTAACCCTTACCCTTACCCTAACCCTAACCCTAAACCTAACCCTAACCATAAACCGAACAATAACCCTAACCCTAACCCTTATCCTTACCCTAACCCTATACTTAAAACTAACCCTAACCCTAACCCCTACCCCTAACCTTAACCCTTAACCTTACCCTACACCTAGCCCTAACCCTAACCCTTACCCTTACCCTAACCCTGGAGCTAAACCTAACCCTAATCCTGAACCTAACCCTTAACCTAACCCTAACGCTAATCCTAACCCTAACCCTTACCCTTCCCGTACCCTAACCCTAAACCTAACCCTAATTCTAACCCTAACGCTAAACCTAAACCTAACCCTTACCCTTAACCTAACCCTAACCCTAACCCTAAACCTAACCCTAAACATAAACCTAATCCTTACCCTTGCCCAAACCCTAACCCTAACCCTAACCCATAAACCAACCCTAATCCTAACCCTAACCCTAACCCTTACCCTAACCCTAACCCTAACCGTAGCACTTACCCTAACCATAACCCTAACCCTAACCCTTACCCTAACCCTTACCCTAACCTTAACCCTAACCCTAACCCTAACCCTAACCCTTACCCTTATAATAACGCTAACCCTAACCCTAACCCTAACCCTAACACATACCCTTAACCTAACCATAACCCTAACCTTAACCCAACCCTAAACCTAACCCTAATCCTAACCCTAACCCTTACCCTTAACTTAACCCTAGCCCTAAACCCTACCATAACCCTAACCCTAACCCTTACCCTAACCCTAACCCTAACTGAACCCTAACCCTTACCCTTACCCTAACCCTAACCCTAACCGCAACCCTAAACCTAACCCTAACCCTAACCTTAACCCTAACCCTTATCCTTACCCTAGCCCTAACCAGAAACCTAACCCAGACCATAAACCTAACCGTTACCCTTACCCTAACCCTAACTCTAAACCTAACCCTAACCCTTACCCTAACCCTAACCCTAACCCTAACCCTTACCCTAACCCTAACCCTAACCCTAACCCTAACCCTTACCCTTACCCTAACCCTAAACCTAACCCTTACCCTAACATTTATCCTAACACTAACCCTAACCCTAACCCTAACCCTAACCCTACCCCTAACCCTTACCCTTTCCCTAACCCTAACCCTAAACCTAACCCTTACCCTTAACCCAACCCTAAACCTAACCCTAAACCTAACCCTAACCCTAACACTAACCCTAACCTTAACCCAACCCTAACCCTAACCCTAACCCTTACTCTTACCCAAACCATAACTCTAACCTTAACCCAACCCTAACACTAACCCTAACCCTTACCCTCACACTAACCCTAACCCTAATCCTTACCCTAACCCTAACCCTAACCCTAATACTAAAACTAAGCCTAACCCTAACGCTAACCCTAACCTCTACCCCTAACCCTTACCTTACCCTAACCCTAACCCTAACCCTAACACTAACACTTACCCTAACCCTAACCCTAACCATTAACCTAAGACTTACCCTAAACCTGAAACTAACCCTAACACTAACACTAACCCTTACCCTTACCCTAACCCTAACCCTAAACCTAACCCTAACCATAAACCGAACAATAACCCTAACCCTAACCCTTATCCTTACCCTAACCCTATACTTAAAACTAACCCTAACCCTAACCCCTACCCCTAACCTTAACCCTTAACCTTACCCTACACCTAACCCTAACCCTAACCCTTACCCTTACCCTAACCCTGGAGCTAAGCCTAACCCTAATCCTGAACCTACCCCTTACCCTAACCCTAACGCTAATCCTAAGCCTAACCCTTACCCTTCCCGTACCCTAACCCTAAACCTAACCCTAATTCTAACCCTAACGCTAAACCTAAACCTAACCCTTACCCTTAACCTAACCCTAACCCTAACCCTAAACCTAACCCTAAACATAAACCTAATCCTTACCCTTACCCAAACACTAACCCTAACCCTAACCCATAAACCAAACCTAATCCTAACCCTAACCCTAACCCTTACCCTAACCCTAACCCTAACCCTTACCCTTACCCTAACCCTAACCTAACCCTTAACCTTACCCTAACCCTAAACCTAAACCTAAACCTAACCCTAACCCTAAACCTAACCCTTACCTTTACCGTAACCCTAAACCTAAACGTAACCCTAACCCTTACTCTTACCCTTAACCTCACCCTAAACCTAAACTTAAACCTAACCCTAACCCTAACCTTAAGCCTAAACCCTTATCCTTACCCTAACCCTAACCCTAACCCTAAACTTAACCCTAACCTTAAACTTAACCCTAACCCTTTCCCTTACCCTAAACCTAACCCTAAACCTAACACTTACCCTTAACCTAACCCTAACCCTAAACCTAACCCTAATCCTTACCCTTACCATAATTCTAACCCTAACACTTACCCTATCCCTAACCCTAAACCTAACACTTACCCTTACCCTAACCCTAACCCTAACTCTAAACCTAACCCTAACCCTAACCCTAACACTTACCCTAAACTTAACCCTAACCATTACCCTTATCCTAAACCTGACCCTAAACTTAACCCCAACCTTAAACCTAACCCTAACCCCAAGTCTTACCCTAACACTTACCCTAATCCTAACCCTAACCCTAACACTTACCCTTACCCTAACCCTAACCCTAACCCTAAACTTAACCCTAACCTTAAACTTAACCCTAACCCTTTCCCTTACCCTAACCCTAACCCTAACCCTAAACCTAACACTTACCCTTAACCTAACCCTAACCCTAAACCTAACCCTAATCCTTACCCTTACCATAATTCTAACCCTAACACTTACCCTAACCCTAACCCTAAACCTAACACTTACCCTTACCCTAACCCTAACCCTAACTCTAAACCTAACCCTAACCCTAACCCTAACACTTACCCTAAACTTAACCCTAACCATTACCCTTATCCTAAACCTGACCCTAAACTTAACCCCAACCTTAAACCTAACCCTAACCCCAAGTCTTACCCTAACACTTACCCTAATCCTAACCCTAACCCTAACACTTACCCTTACCCTAACCCTAACTCTAAAGCTTACCCTAACCCTAACCTTAACACTTACTCTTACCCTAACCCTATCCCTAACCTTAATCCAACCCTAACCCTAACCCTAACCCTTACCCTCTCGCTAACCCTAACCCTAATCCTTACCCTAACCCTAACCCTACCCTTAACCCTTACCCTTTCCCTAACCCTAACCCTAAACCTAACCCTTACCCTTACCCTAACCCTAAACCTAACCCTAACCCTAACCATAACCCTAACCTTAACCCAACCCTAACCCTAACCCTAACATTACCCTTACCCTAACCCTAACCCTAAACCTTAACCTAACACTAACCCTAACCATAATCCTTACCCTAACCCTAACCATAAACCTACTCCTAACCCTTACCCTTTCCCTAAACCTAACAATAAACTTAAACATAACCCTAGCCCTCACCCTTACCCCAACCCTAAACCTAAACCTAACCCTAAACCTAACCCTAACTCTAAACTTAACCCTATCCCTAACCATAACCCTCCCCCTTACCATTACCCTAACCCTAAACCTAACACTAAACCTAACCCTAAACCTAACCCTAACCCTAACACTAACCTTAAGCCTAACCCAAACCATAACCCTAACCCTAACCCGTACCCTAACCCTAACTCTAACACTAAACCTAAACCTAACCCTTACCTTAACCCTAACCCTTACCCTAACCCTAACCCTAACCCTTACCCTAATCCTAACCCTAACACTAACCCTAACCCCTAACCCTAACCATTAACATAACCCTAACCCTAACCCTAACCCTAACCCTTACCCTTACCCTAACCCTAAACCTAACTCTAACCCTAACCCAAACCCTAAACCTTACCCTAACCCTAACCCTAACCCTTACATTAACCCTAACCCTAACCCTAATCTTAAACCTAACCCTAACGCTAAACATAACCCTAACCCTCACCCTTTCCCTAACCGTAACCCTAAACCTAACCCTAACCCTAACTCTAAACTTAATCCTATCCCTAACCATAACCCTCCCCCTTACCCTAACCCTAACCCTAAACCTATCAATAAACCTAACTCTAACCCTTACCCTTACCCTAAACCTAACACTAAACCTAATGTTAAACCTAACCCTAACCCTAAGACCTAACCCTAACCCTAACCCTAACCCTAATCCTTACCCTTATCCTAACCCTAACACTAACCCTAACACTTACCCTTACCCTAAACCCTACACTATCCCTAACCCTAACCCTAACCCTAACCCTAAAACTTACCCTTACCCTAAACCTAACCCTAACCCTTACCCTAAACCTAACCCTAACCCTAACCCTTACCCTTATCTTAACCCTAACACTAAACCTAACCCTTACCTCTACCCTAACGCTAACCCTAACCCTAACCCTAACCCTAACACATACCCTTACCCTAACCCTAACCCTAACCCTAACCTTAACCGTAACCCTAAACCTAACCCTAACCCTAATCCTAAAATATACCCTAACCCTAACCCTAACCCTAACCCTTACCCTTACCCTTACCCTAACCCTAACGCTAACCTAAACGCAACCCTCAACCTAACCCTAACCCTAACCCTAACCCTTACACTTACCCTAACCCTAGCGCTAAACCTAACCCTAACCCTAATCCTAACCCTTCCCCAAAACCTAACCGTAATCCTAACCCTAAACCTTACCCTTACCCTAACCCTAACCCTTAACCTAACCCTAATAACCCTAACCCTAACCTTAACCCTAACCCTTATCCTTACCCTAACACTAACCCTAACCCTAACCCTAAACCTAACCCTAAACCTAAACCTAACCCTTACCCTTACCCTAACCCTAACCCTAACCCATACCCTAACCCTAACCCTAAACCTAACCCTAACCCTTACCCTTACCGTAACCCTAACCCTAACCCTTACCGTTACCCTAAAACTAACCCTAAGCCTAACCCTAACCCTTACCGTAACCCTAAACCTAAACCTGACCATAACCCTAACCCTAACCCTTACCTTTACCATAACCCTAAACCTATGCCTAACCCTAACTCTTACTCTTACCCTTACCCTCAACCTAACCCTAAACTTAAACCTAACCCTAACCCTAACCCTAACCTTAACCCTAAACCCTTATCCTTACCCTAACCCTCACCCTAAACCTAAACCTAACCCTAACCCTAACCTTACCCCTAACCCTTTCCCTTACCCTAACCCTAATCCTAACCCTAACACCAACCCTAAATCTACCACTTATCATTACCCTAACCATAACCCTAAAACTAACCCTAACCCTTACCCTTACCATAATTCTAACCCTAACCCTAACCCTAACCCGTACCCTTACCCTAACCCTAACCCTAAACCAAAGCCTAACCATAAACCGAACATTAACCCTAACCCTAACCCTTATCCTTACCCTAACCCTATAGCTAAAACTAACCCTAACCCTAACCCCTACCCCTAACCTTAACCCTTAACCTTACCCTACCCTAACCCTAACCCTAACCCTAACACTTACCCTAACACTTACCCTAACCCTAACCCTAACCCTAACCCTAACACTTACCCTTACCCTAATCCTAACCCTAACCCTAAACCATACCCTAACCCTAACTCTTACCTTAACACTTACAATTACCCGAACCAAAACCCTAACCCTAACCCTTACCCTAACCCTAACCCTAACACTTAACCTAACCATAACCCTAACCCTAACACTTACCCTAACCCTAACCCTAACCCAAACCCATACCCTTACCCTAATCCTAACCCTAACCCTAACCCTAAACCCTAACCCTAACCCTTACCCTTACCCTAACCCTAAACCTAACTCTAACCCTAACCCTAACCCTAACCCTAAACCTAACCCTAAACCTAACCTTAAACCTAACGATAACCATAAACCCAAACCTAACCCTTACCCTTACCCTAACCCTATCCCTAAACCTAAATCTAACCCTAACCCTTACCCTAACCCTTACCCTAACCCTAACCCTTACCCTAACCCTAACCCTAAACCTTACCCTTACCCTAATCCTAAACTTAACCCTAACCCTTGCCCTTACCCTAACCCTAACCCTAAAACTATAACTAACCCTAACCCTAAACCTAACCCTTAACCTTAACCTAACCCTAACACTAACCCTAACACCTAAGCCTAACACTAACCCTAATCCTTACCCTTATCATACCCCTAACAGTAACCCTAATATTTACCCTTACCCTCAACCCACCCTAACCATAAACCTAACCCTAACCCTTACCCTAACCCTAACTCTAACCCAAAAATTTACCCTTACCCTAAACCTAGCCCTAACCCTTACCTTAAACCTAACGCTAACCCTAACCCTAACCCTTACCCTTACCTCAACCCTAACCCTAAACCTTACCCTTACAATAACGCTAACCCTAACCCTAACCCTAATACATACCCTTACCCTAACCCTAACCCTAACCTTAACCCAACCCTAAACCTAACTCTAATCCTAAACCTAACCCTAACCCTTATCCTTACCCTAAAACTAACCCTAACCCTAACCCTAACACTTACGCTTACCCTAATCCTAACCCTAACCCTAAACCTTACCATAACCCTAACCCTAACCTTAACACTTACAATTACCCTAACCCTAACCCTAACCCTAACCTTTACCCTAACCCTAACCCTAACCCTAACCCTTACCCTAACCTTAACCCTAACCCTAACCCTAACCCTAACCCTTACCCTTAAAATAACGCTAACCCTAACCCTAACCCTAACCCTAATACATACCCTTACCCTAACCATAACCCTAACCTTAACCCAACCCTAAACCTAACCCTAATCCTAACCCTAACCCTTACCCTTAACTTAACCCTAGCCCTAAACCTTACCCTAACCCTAACCCTAACCCTTACCCTAACCCTAACCCTAACTGAACCCTAACCCTTACCCTTACACTAACCCTAACCCTAACCCTAACCCTAACCCTAAACTTAACCCTAACCCTTATCCTTACCCTAGCCCTAACCCGAAACCTAACCCAGACCATAAACCTAACCGTTACCCTTACCCTAACCCTAACTCTAAACCTAAACCTAACCCTTACCCTAACCCTAACCCTAACCCTTACCCTAACCCTAACCCTAACCCTAACCCTTACCCTTACCCTAACCCTAAACCTAACCCTTACCCTAACATTTATCCTAACACTAACCCTAACCCTAACCCTAACACTAACAATACCCCTAACCCTTACCCTTTCCCTAACCCTAACCCTAAACCTAACCCTTACCCTTAACCCAACCCTAAACCTAACCGTAAACCTAACCCTAACCCTAACACTAACCCTAACCTTAACCCAACCCTAACCCTAACCCTAACCCTTACTCTTACCCTAACCATAACTCTAACCTTAACCCAACCCTAACCCTAACTCTAACCCTTACCCTCACACTAACCCTAACCCTAATCCTTACCCTAACCCTAACCATTTACCTAAGACTTACCCTAACCTCGAAACTAACCCTAACCCCAACACTAACCCTTAACCTTACCCTAACCCTAACCCTAACCTTAACACTTATAATTACCCTAACCCTAACCCTAACCCTAAACCTTAAACTTGCCCTAAAACTAACCCTAACCCTAACCTAAAGCTAACCCTAACCCTAACCCTAAACCTTACCCTTACCTTAACCCTAACCTAACCTTTACCCTCACCCTTACCCTACACCTTACCCTAAAGCTAACCCTAATCCTAACCCTAACCCTAACCCCTAACCCTAACCCTTAACATAACCCTAACCCTAACCCTCACCCTTACCCTAACCCTAACCCTAACTCTAACCCTAACCCTAACCCTAACCCTTACCCTAACCCTTACCCTAAAGCTAACCCTAACCCTAACCCTAACCTTAAACGTAACCATAACCATAACCCCAAACCTAACCCTTACCCTTACCCAAAGCCTAACCCTCAGCCTAACCCTAACCCTAAAACTAACCCTAACTCTAAACTTAACCCTAACACTAACACTAACCCTTGCCCTTACCATAACCCTAACCCTAAACCTATCACTAAACCTATCCCTAACCCTAACCCTTAACATTAACCTAACCCTAACCCTAAGCCTAACCCTAACCCCTAACCCTAACACTAACCCTAATATTTACACTTATCCTAACCCTAACTATAACCCTAACACTTACCCTTACCCTAACCCCTACCCTAACCCTAATCATAACCCTAACCGTTACCCTAACCCTAACCCTAACCCTAAACATTAAACTTGCCCTAAAACTAACCCTAACCCTTACCCTAAACCTAACCCTAACCCTAACCCTAAACCTTACACTTACCTTAACCCTAACCCTAACCTTTACCCTTACCCTAACGCTCACCCTAAACTTAACCCTAACCCTAACCCTAATACATACACTTACCATAACCCTAAACCATACCCTAAACCTAAGCCTAACCCTAACTCTTACCCTCACCCCAACCCTAACCCTAACCTTAACCCAACCCTAAACCTAACCCTAATCCTAACCCTAAACCTGACCCTTACCCTAACCCTAAACCTAAACCTTACCCTAACCATAACCCTAATCCTAACCCTTACCCTAACCCTAACCCTAATCCTAACACTAAACCTTACCCTTACCCAAACCCTAACCCTAAACCTAACCCTAAACTTAACCCTAACCCTAACCTTAACCCTAACCCTTATCCTTACCTTAACCCTAACCCTAACACTAACCCTAACCCTAACCTTAACACTAACCCTAACCCAAACCCTAACCCTAACCCTAACCCGTACCTATCCCTAACCCTAACCCTAACCCTTACGCTAACCCTAAGCCCAAAACCTAACCGTAACCCATACCCTTACCCTAACCCTAACACTTATCCTAACTCTAACCCTAATCTTAATCCTAACCCTTACCCTTACCCTAACCCTAACCCTAACCCTAACCCTAACCCAAACCCTAACCCTAACCCTAACCCCTACCTATCCCTAACCCTAACCCTAACCCTTACGCTAACCCTAAGCCCAAAACCTAACCGTAACCCATACCCTTACCCTAACCCTAACACTTATCCTAACTCTAACCCTAATCTTAATCCTAACCCTTACCCTTACCCTAACCCTAACCCTAACCCTAACCCTAAACCTAACACTAACCCTAACCCTAACCCTTACCCTAACCCTAACCCTGGCCCTAACCCTTACCCTAACCCTAACCCTATCCCTACACCTAACACTTACCCTAACCCTACCCCTAACCACTACCCTTATCCTAACCCTAAACCTAAACTTAACCCCAACCCTAAACCTAACCCTAACCCTAACACTTACCGTAACACTTAAACTTACCCTAAACCTAACCGTAACCCTAACACTTACCCTTTCCCTAACCCTAATTCTAACCCTAAAACTTACCCTAACCCTAACCCTAACCTCAACAATTAACCTTACCCTAACCCTAACCCTAACCCTAACACTTACCCTAACCCTAACCCTAACCATTTACCTAAGACTTACCCTAACCTCGAAACTAACCCTAACCCTAACACTAACCCTTAACCTTACCCTAACCCTAACCCTAACCTTAACACTTATAATTACCCTAACCCTAACCCTAACCCTAAACCTTAAACTTGCCCTAAAACTAACCCTAACCCTAACCTAAAGCTAACCCTAACCCTAACCCTAAACCTTACCCTTACCTTAACCCTAACCTAACCTTTACCCTTACCCTTACCCTACACCTTACCCTAAAGCTAACCTAATCCTAACCCTAACCCTAACCCCTAACCCTAACCCTTAACATAACCCTAACCCTAACCCTCACCCTTACCCTAACCCTAACCCTAACCCTAACCCTAACCCTTACCCTATCCCTAACCCTGAATTTAACCCCAACCCTAAACCTAAACCTAACCCTAAACCTAACCTTTACCCTAAACCTAAGTCTAACACTTACCCATAACCTAACCCTAACCCTAACCCTAAACATTACCCTTACCCTAACCCTAAACCTAAACCTAACTCTAACCCTAACCCATAACCATAACCCTAACCCTTAACCTTATCCTAACCCTACACCTAACCCTAAAACTTACCCTTACCCTAACCCCAATCCTTACCCTAACCCTAACCCTAAACCTCACCCTAACCCTAACCCTAAACCTAACCCTAAACCTCACCCTAACCCTAACCCTAACCCTAACCCTAACCATAACCTTAAACCTAACGCTAACCCTAACCCCTAACTCTAACCCTAACCCTAATCCTAACCTTAACAATAACCCTAACCCTAACCTAACCCTAAACTTAATGCTTACTCTAACCCTAACCCTAACCCTTACCCTAAACCTAACCCTAATCCTAACCCTAACCCTAAGCCTAAGTCTTACACTTACCCTAACACTAACCCTAACCCTAACCCTAATCCTTACCCTAACCCTAACCCCAACACTAACCCTTCCCCTTACCCTAACCCTAACCCTCACCCTTACCCTAACCCTAACCCTAACTCTAACCCTAACCCTAACCCTAACCCTTACCCTAACCCTTACCCTAAAGCTAACCCTAACCCTAACCCTAACCTTAAACGTAACCATAACCATAACCCCAAACCTAACCCTTACCCTTACCCAAACCCTAACCCTCAGCCTAACCCTAACCCTAAAACTAACCCTAACTCTAAACTTAACCCTAACACTAACACTAACCCTTGCCCTTACCATAACCCTAACCCTAAACCTATCACTAAACCTATCCCTAACCCTAACCCTTAACATTAACCTAACCCTAACCCTAAGCCTAACCCTAACCCCTAACCCTAACACTAACCCTAATATTTACACTTATCCTAACCCTAAGTATAACCCTAACACTTACCCTTACCCTAACCCCTACCCTAACCCTAATCATAACCCTAACCGTTACCCTAACCCTAACCCTAACCCTAAACCTTAAACTTGCCCTAAAACTAACCCTAACCCTTACCCTAAACCTAACCCTAACCCTAACCCTAAACCTTACCCTTACCTTAACCCTAACCCTAACCTTTACCCTTACCCTAACGCTCACCCTAAACTTAACCCTAACCCTAACCCTAATACATACCCTTACCATAACCCTAAACCATACCCTAAACCTAAGCCTAACCCTAACTCTTACCCTCACCCCAACCCTAACCCTAACCTTAACCCAACCCTAAACCTAACCCTAATCCTAACCCTAAACCTGACCCTTACCCTAACCCTAAACCTAAACCTTACCCTAACCATAACCCTAATCCTAACCCTTACCCTAACCCTAACCCTAATCCTAACACTAAACCTTACCCTTACCCAAACCCTAACCCTAAACCTAACCCTAAACTTAACCCTAACCCTAACCTTAACCCTAACCCTTATCCTTACCTTAACCCTAACCCTAACACTAACCCTAACCCTAACCTTAACCCTAACCCTAACCCAAACCCTAACCCTAACCCTAACCCGTACCTATCCCTAACCCTAACCCTAACCCTTACGCTAACCCTAAGCCCAAAACCTAACCGTAACCCATACCCTTACCCTAACCCTAACACTTATCCTAACTCTAACCCTAATCTTAATCCTAACCCTTACCCTTACCCTAACCCTAACCCTAATCCAAACCCTAACCCTAACCCTAACCCCTACCTATCCCTAACCCTAACCCTAACCCTTACGCTAACCCTAAGCCCAAAACCTAACCGTAACCCATACCCTTACCCTAACCCTAACACTTATCCTAACTCTAACCCTAATCTTAATCCTAACCCTTACCCTTACCCTAACCCTAACCCTAACCCTAACCCTAAACCTAACACTAACCCTAACCCTAACCCTTACCCTAACCCTAACCCTGGCCCTAACCCTTACCCTAACCCTAACCCTATCCCTACACCTAACACTTACCCTAACCCTACCCCTAACCACTACCCTTATCCTAACCCTAAACCTAAACTTAACCCCAACCCTAAACCTAACCCTAACCCTAACACTTACCCTAACACTTAAACTTACCCTAAACCTAACCGTAACCCTAACACTTACCCTTTCCCTAACCCTAATTCTAACCCTAAAACTTACCCTAACCCTAACCCTAACCTCAACAATTAACCTTACCCTAACCCTAACCCTAACCCTAACACTTACCCTAACCCTAACCCTAACCCTAACCCTTACCTAACCCTAACCCTAACACTAACCCTTACACTAATCCTAACCATAACACTAATCCTAACCCCTAACCCTAACCCTTAACCTAACCCTAACCTTAACACTAACCCTAAACTTTACCCTTACCATAACCCTAAACCTAACTCTAACCCTAACCCTAACCCTAACCTTTTCCTAACCCTAACCTTAACCCTTACACTAATCCTAACCCTAACACTAACCCTAACCCCTAACTCTAACCTTTAACCTAACCCTAACCCTAACACTAACCCTAACCTTTACCCTTACCGTAACCCTAAACCTAACTCTAACCCTAACCCTAAGTCTAAACTTAACCCCATCCCTAACCCTAACCCTCGCCCTTACCCTAACCCTAACCCTAAACCTATCACTAACCCTAACCCTAACACTTACCCTTACCCTAAACCCTACCCTATCCCTAACCAACCCTAACCCTTACCCTAACCCTAACACTAACCCTACCCCTAAACCTTACTATTACCCTAAACCTAACCCTAACCCTTACCCTAACCCTAACTCTAACCCTAATGTTAACCCTAAACCTTATCCTTACCCTAACCCTAACCCTAAGCCTAACCATAAACCTAACCCTAAACCTAAACCTGACCCTTACCCTTACCCTAACCCTAACCCTAAACCTTACCATTACCCTAAACCTAACCCTAAACCTTAACCTAAACCTAACCCTGACCCTAACGCTAACCCTTACCTTATCTTAACCCTAACCCTAAACCTAATCCTTACCCCTACCCTAAGGCTAAACCTAACCCTAACCCTAACCCTAACCCTAACGCTACCCTAACGCTAACACTAACCCTAACCCTAACCCTAACTCTAACACCTACCCTTACCGTAACCCTAACCCTAACTTAAACCGTAACCCTAAACCTAACCCTAACCCTAACCCCAACTCATACCCTAACCCAAACCCTAACCCTAACCCTAACCTTTACCCTTACCCTAACCCTAACCCTAACCATAACCCAAGCCTAAACCTAACCCTAACCCTAACCCTAACCCTTACCCTTACCCTACCACTTGCGCTAAACCTAACCCTAACCCTACGCCTAACACTAAACCTTACCCTAACCATAACCCTAATTCTAACCCTAACCCTTACCTTAACCTACCCCTAACCCTAAACCTACCCTAACCCTAACTCTAACCCTAACGTTAATCCTAAACCTTATTCTTACCCTAACCCTAACCCTAACCCTAACCCTAACCCTAACCCTAACCCTTACCCTATCCCTAACCCTGAATTTAACCCCAACCCTAAACCTAAACCTAACCCTAAACCTAACCTTTACCCTAAACCTAAGTCTAACACTTACCCATAACCTAACCCTAACCCTAACCCTAAACATTACCCTTACCCTAACCCTAAACCTAAACCTAACCCTAACCCTAACCCATAACCATAACCCTAACCCTTAACCTTATCCTAACCCTACACCTAACCCTAAAACTTACCCTTACCCTAACCCAATCCTTACCCTAACCCTAACCCTAAACCTCACCCTAACCCTAACCCTAAACCTAACCCTAAACCTCACCCTAACCCTAACCCTAACCCTAACCCTAACCATAACCTTAAACCTAACGCTAACCCTAACCCCTAACTCTAACCCTAACCCTAATCCTAACCTTAACAATAACCCTAACCCTAACCTAACCCTAAACTTAATGCTTACTCTAACCCTAACCCTAACCCTTACCCTAAACCTAACCCTAATCCTAACCCTAACCCTAAGCCTAAGTCTTACACTTACCCTAACACTAACCCTAACCCTAACCCTAATCCTTACCCTAACCCTAACCCCAACACTAACCCTTCCCCTTACCCTAACCCTAACCCTCACCTTACCCTAACCCTAACCCTAACTCTAACCCTAACCCTAACCCTAACCCTTACCCTAACCCTTACCCTAAAGCTAACCCTAACCCTAACCCTAACCTTAAACGTAACCATAACCATAACCCCAAACCTAACCCTTACCCTTACCCAAACCCTAACCCTCAGCCTAACCCTAACCCTAAAACTAACCCTAACTCTAAACTTAACCCTAACACTAACACTAACCCTTGCCCTTACCATAACCCTAACCCTAAACCTATCACTAAACCTATCCCTAACCCTAACCCTTAACATTAACCTAACCCTAACCCTAAGCCTAACCCTAACCCCTAACCCTAACACTAACCCTAATATTTACACTTATCCTAACCCTAACTATAACCCTAACACTTACCCTTACCCTAACCCCTACCCTAACCCTAATCTTAACCCTAACCGTTACCCTAAACCTAACCCTAACCCAAAACCTTAAACTTGCCCTAAAACTAACCCTAACCCTTACCCTAAACCTAACCCTAACCCTAACCCTAAACCTTACCCTTACCTTAACCCTAACCCTAACCTTTACCCTTACCCTAACGCTAACCCTAACCTTAACCCTAACCCTAACCCTAATACATACCCTTACCTAAACCCTAAACCATACCCTAAACCTAAGCCTAACCCTAACTCTTACCCTCACCCCAACCCTAACCCTAACCTTAACCCAACCCTAAACCTAACCCTAATCCTAACCCTAACCCTGACCCTTACCCTAACCCTAAACCTAAACCTTACCCTAACCATAACCCTAATCCTAACCCTTACCCTAACCCTAACTCTAATCCTAACGCGAAACCTTACCCTTACACAAACCCTAACCCTAAACCTAACCCTAAACTTAACCCTAACCCTAACCTTAACCCTAACCCTTATCCTTACCTTAACCCTAACCCTAACACTAACCCTAACCCTAACCTTAACCCTAACCCTAACCCAAACCCTAACCCTAACCCTAACCCGTACCTATCCCTAACCCTAACCCTAACCCTTACGCTAACCCTAAGCCCAAAACCTAACCGTAACCCATACCCTTACCCTAACCCTAACACTTATCCTAACTCTAACCCTAATCTTAATCCTAACCCTTACCCTTACCCTAACCCTAACCCTAACCCTAACTCTAAACCTAACACTAACCCTAACCCTAAACTTACCCTAAACCTAACCCTGGCCCTAACCCTTACCCTAACCCTAACCCTATCCCTACACCTAACACTTACCCTAACCCTACCCCTAACCACTACCCTTATTCTAACCCTAAACCTAAACTTAACCCCAACCCTAAACCTAACCCTAACCCTAACACTTACCCTAACACTTAAACTTACCCTAAACCTAACCGTAACCCTAACACTTACCCTTTCCGTAACCCTAATTCTAACCCTAAAACTTACCCTAACCCTAACCCTAACCTCAACAATTAACCTTACCCTAACCCTAACCCTAACCCTAACACTTACCCTAACCCTAACCCTAACCCTAACCCTTACCTAACCCTAACCCTAACCCTAACCCTTACACTAATCCTAACCATAACACTAACCCTAACCCCTAACCCTAACCCTTAACCTAACCCTAACCCTAACACTAACCCTAACCTTTACCCTTATCTTAACTCTTAACATAAACCTAACCCTTACCCCTACCCTAACACTAACCCTAACCCTAACCCTAACCCTAACCCTTGCCCTTACCCTAACCCTAACCCTAAACCTATCACTAACCCTAACCCTAACCTCAACAATTAACCTTACCCTAACCCTAACCCTAAACCTTACCCTTACCCTCACCCTAAACTTAAACCTAACCCTAACCCTAACCCTAACTCTAAACTTAACCCTATCCCTAACCCTAACCCTCGCCCTTACCCTAACCCTAACCCTAAACCTATCACCAACTCTAACCTTAACCCTAACCCTTACCCTTAATCTAAACCTAACCCTAAACCTAACCCTAACCCTAACCCTAACCCCTAACCCTAACCCTAACCCTAATCCTTACCCTTAACCTAACCCTAACACTAACCCTAACACTTACCCTTACTCTAAACCCTACCCTATCCCTAACCCTAACCCTAACCCTTACCCTATCCCTAACCCTAACCCAAAACCTTACCCTTACCGTAAACCTAAACCTAAACCTTACCCTAAACGTAACCCTAACCCTAACCCTAACCATTACCCTTATCTTAACTCTTACCCTATACCTAACCCTCACCCCTACCCTAACACTAACCCTAACCCTAACCCTAACCCTAACCCTTGCCCTTACCCTAACCCTAACCCTAAACCTATCACTAACCCTAACCCTAACCCTAACCCTTAACCTTAACCTAACCCTAACCCTAACCATAACCTTAACCCAACTCTAAACCTAACCCTAGTCCTAACTCTAACCCTTACCCTAACCCTAGCCCTAAACCTTACCCTAACCCCAACCCTAACCCTTACCCTAACCCTAACCATAATCCTAACCCTAACCCTTACCCTTACCCTAACACTAACCCTAAACCTAACCCTAAACCTAACTCTAACCCTAACCTTAACCCTAACCCTTATCCTTACCCTAATCCTAACCCTAAACCTAACCCTAACCCTAAACCTAACCCTTGCCCTTACTCTAACCCTAACTCTAAACCTAACCCTAACCATTACCCTAACACTAACCCTAACCCTAACGCTTACCCTTACCCTAACCCTAACCCTAACCCTAACCCTTACCCGTACCCTAAACCTAACCCTAACCCTAACCCTTACCCTTACCGTTACCCTAACACTAACCCTAACCCTAACCCTAAACCTAACCCTAACCCTACCCCTAACCTTACCCTTTCCCTAACCCTAACCCTAAACCTAACCCTTACCCTTACCCTAACCCTAAACCTAACCTTAAACCTAAACCTAACCCTAACCTTAACCCTAACCTTAACCCAACCCTAACGCTAACCTAACCCTTACTCTTACCCTAACCCTAACCGTAACCTTATCCCAACCCTAAACCTAACCCTAACCCTTACCCTACACTAACCCTAACCCTAATTCTTACCCTAACCCTAACCCTATCCCTAACCCTTACTTTTTCCCTAACCCAAACCCTAACCCTTACCTTTACCCTAACCCTAAACCTGACCCTAAACCTAACCCTAACCCTAACACTAACCCGAAGCTTAAACCTAACCCAAACCCTAACCCTAGCCCTAACCCGCAACTTTCCCTAACCATAACCCTAAACCTAACACTAACCCTAACCCTAACCCTACCCTTACCCTTACCCTAACCCTAACCCTTCACCTAACCCTAACCCTAACCCTAACACCTAACCCTAAACCTAACCCTTACCCTTACCCTAACCCTAAACCTAACTCTGACCCTTACCATTACCCTAACCCTAACCCTAACCTTAACCCCAACCCTAAACCTAACCCTAACCCTAACCCAAACCCTAGGCCTAACACTTACCCTTAACCTAACCCTAACCCTAACCCTAATGCTTACTCTTACCCTAACCCTAAACCTAACCCTCACCCTCACACTAACCCTAAACCTAACCGACAACCCTAACCCTCACACTAACCCCTAACCCTATAACAAACCATAACCATAACCCTTACCCTTTTTCTAACCCTACCCCTGACCCTAAAACTTATGCTTACCCTAACCCCTCACTAACACTAACACTAACCCTAAACCTTCCCCTAACCCTAACCCTCACCTTAACCAGACCCTAACCCTTACCCTTACCCTAACCTTAAACCTAACCCTAACCCTAACCCTTACCTTACACTAACCCTAACCCTAATCTTAACCCTAACACGAACCCTAACCCTAAACCTAACCTCAACCCTAACCCTTATCCTTACCCTAACCCTAACCATAACCCTAACGCTAACCCTAACCCTAACCCAAAACCTAACCCTTACCCTTACGCTAACCCTAACCCTAAACCTAAACCTAACCCTAACCCTAACCCTAATCCTTACCCTAATCCTAACCCTAACCATAACCCTTACCCTAACCCTAATCCTTACCCTAATACTTACCCTAAACCTAACCCTACCCATAACCCTTACCCTAACCCTAATCCTTACCCTAACCCTAACCCTAACCCTAACCCTTCCCCTAACCCTAACCCTAACCCTAACCCTACCCTAACCCTTACCCTTACCCTAACCTTAAACCTAACCCTAACCCTAACTCTAACCCTTACCCTTACATTAACCCTAACCCTAAACTTAACCCTAACCCTAACCCTAACCCTAAACCTAACCTTAATCCTAAACCTTATCCTTACCCTAACCCTAACCATAACCCTAACCCTAAGCCTAAACCTAACCCTAAACCTAACCCTTACCCTTACCCTTACTCGAACCATAACCCGAAACCTAACCGTAACCCTTACCCTAACCCTAACCCTAACCCTAATCCTAACACTAACCCTAAACCTAACCGCCAACCCTAACCCTCACACTAACCCCTAACCCTAACCCTAACCATAACCATAACTCTTACCCTTTTCCTAACCCTACCCCTAACCCTAAAACTTACGCTTACCCTAACCCCTCCCTAACCCTAACCCTAATCCTAACACTTCCCCTAACCCTAATCCTAACCCTAACCCGACCCTAACCCTTACCCTTACCCTAACCTTAAACCTAACCCTAACCCTAACCCTTACCTTACATTAACCATAACCCTAATCTTAACCCTAACACGAACCCTAATTCTAACCCTAAACCTAACCTTAACCCTTACCCTTATCCTTACCCTAACCCTAACCATAACCCTAACTTAAGCCTAACCCTTACCCAAAACCTAACCCTTACCCTTACGCTAACCCTAACCCTAAACCTAACCGTAAACCTTATCCTAACCCTAACACTAACCCAAACTCTAACCTTAACTCTAACCCTTACCCTTACCCTAACCCTAACCCTAAACCTAACCCTAATCCTAACCCTAATCCTTACCCTAATCCTAAACCTAACCCTAACCCTTACCCTAACACTAATCCTTACCCTAATCCTTACCCTAACCCTAACCCTAACCATAACACTTACCCTAACCCTTATCCTTACCCTAACCCCAACCCTAACCCTTCCCCTAACCCTAACCCTAACCCTAACCCTACCCTAACCCTTACCCTTACCCTAACCTTAAAGCTAACCCTAACATTAACCCTAACCCTTACCCTTATATTAACCCTAACCCTAACCTTAAACCTAACCCGAACCCTAACCCTAAACCTAAACCTAACCTTAATCCTAACCCTTATCCTTACCCTAACCCTAACCATAACCCTAACCCTAAGCCTAACCCTAAACCTAAACCTAACTCTTACCCTTACCCTTACGCGAACCCTAACCCGAAACCTAACCGTAACCCTTACCCTAACCCTAACCCTAACCCTAACTCTATATCTAACCCTAACCATAACCCTAACCCTAACCCTAACCCTAACACTTACCCTAACTCTAACCCTAACCATTGCCCTTACCCTAACCCTAACCATAAACTTAACCCCAACCCTAAACCTAACCCTAAACCTAACCCTTACCCTAACACTTACCCTAACCCTAACCGTAACCCTAATCCTTATCCTAACCCTAACTCTAACCCTAAAACTTACCCTAACCCTAACCCTAACCTTAACACTTAACCTTACCCTAACACTAACCCTAACCCTAACACTTACCCTAACCCTAACCCTTACCCTAACCCTAAACCTAACCCTTACCATAAGCCTAACCCTAACACTAACCCTATCCTCTAACCCTAACCCTTACCCTAACCCTAACCCTAACGCTTACCCTTACCCTAAGCTTAAACCTAACTCTAACCCTAACCCAAACCCTAACCCTTACCCTAACCCTAACCCTAACCCTTACCCTAACCCTAACCCTAACCCTAACATTAAACCTAACCCTAACCCTAACCCTAACCATAACCCTAACCCTTACCCTTACCCTAACCCTAAACTTAAACCTAACCCTAACCCTAACCCTAACTCTAAACTTAACCCTATCCCTAACCCTAACCCTCGCCCTTACCCTAACCCTAACCCTAAACCTATCACTAACCCTAACCCTAACCCTAACCCTTACCCTTAACCTAAAGCTAACCCTAAACCTAAACCTAACCCTAACCCTAACCCTAAACCTAACCCCTAACCCTAACCCTAAACCTAATCCTTACCCTTATCCTAACCCTAACACTTACCCTAACACTTACCCTTACCCTAAACCCTACCCTATCCCCAACCCTAACCCTAAACCTTACCCTAACCCTAACCCTAACCCTCAACTTTACCCTTACCCTAAACCTAACCCTAAACCTTACCCTAAACCTAACCCTAACCCCTACCCTAACACTAAACCTAACCCTAACCCTAACCCTAAACCTAACCCTAACACATACCCTTACCCTAACTCTAACCCTAACCTTAACTGTAACCCTAAACCTAACCCTAAGCCTAACCCTATCCCATACCCAAACCCTAACCCTAACCCTAACCCTATCCCATACCCAAACCCTAACCCTAACCCTAACCCTTACCCTCACCCTAACCCTAACCCTAACCTTAATCCAACCTTAAACCTAACCCAAACGCTAACCCTAAACCTAACCCATACCCTTACCCTAACCCTAGCGCTAAACCTAACCCTAACCCTAACCCTTACCCTAACCATAACCCTAAACCTAACCCTAACACTTACCCTAACCCTACCCCTAACCATTACCCTTATCCCAACCCTAACTCTTACCCTATCCCTAACCCTAACCCTAACCCTAACCCTTACCCTAACCCTAACTCTAACCCTTAAACTTACCCTAACCCTAACCCTAACCTTAACACTTAAACTTACCCTAACCCTAACAATAATCCTAACCCTTACCTAACCCTAACCCTAAACGTAACACTTACCCTAACCTAACCCTAACCCTTACCTTAATCCTAACCCTAACACTAACCCTAACCCCTAACCCTAACCCGTAACCTAACCCTAACTCTAACCCTAATCCTAACTCTTACCCTTACCCTAACCATAAACCTAACTCTAACCCTAACCGAAACCCTAACCCTTACCCTAACCCTAACCCTAACCCTAACTCTTACACTAACCCTAACCCTAACCCTAAACTTCAACCTAACCCGAACCCTAACCATACCCCTAACCCTTACCCTTAACCTAACCCTAACCCTAAACCTAACCCTAAGCCTAACTCTAAAATTAACCCTATCCCTAACCCTAAACCTCGACCTTACCCTAACCCTAACCCTAAACCTATCACTAACCCTAACCCTAACCCTAACCCTAACCCTTATCCTTACCCTAAACCTAACCCTAAACCTAACCCTAACCCTAACCCTAACGCCTAACCCTAACCCTAACCCTAATACTTACCCTTATCCTTACCCTAACACTAACCCTAACCCTAACCCTAAACCTTACCCTAAACCTAACCATAACCCGTACCCTAAACCTAACCCTAACCCTAACCCTAACCCTAGCCCTTACCCTTATCTTAACTCTTACCCTAAACCTAACCCTTACCCCTACCTTAACATTAAACCTAACCCTAACCCTAAACATAACCCTAGCCCTTACCCTAACCATAACACTAAACCTAACCCTAACACATACCCTTACCCTAACTCTAACCCTAACCTTAACCGTAACCCTAAACCTAACCCTAACCCTAACCCTAACCCATACCCAAACCCTAACCCTACCATAACCCTTACCCTAACCCTAACCCTAACCTTAACCCAACCCTAAACCTAACCCTAATCCTTACCCTAACCCTAACACTAACCCTAACCCTAAGCCTAACACTTACCCTTACCCTAACCCTAACTCTAACCCTAACGCTTACACTTAACCTAACCCTAAACCTAACCCTAACCTTAACCCTAACCCTAAACCTAACCTCTAAAACCGAACCCTAACCGTACCCCTAACCCTAACCCTAACCATAATCATAACCCTTACCCTGATCCTAACCCTACGCCTAACCCTAAAACTTACCTTACCCTAACCAAAAACCTAACCCTAACCCTAACCCTAACCCTTCCTCTAACCCTATCCCTAACCCTAAACCTAACCGTAACCCTTACCCTTACCCTAACCCTAACACTAACCCTAAAACTTACCCTAACCCTAACCATAACCTTAACACTTAACCTTACCCTAACACTAACCCTAACACTAACCCTTACCCTAACCCTAACCCTAACCCTAACCCTAACCCTAACCCTAACCCTAACCCTTACCCTAACCCTAACTCTAACCCTTAAACTTACCCTAACCCTAACCCTAACCTTAACACTTAAACTTACCCTAACCCTAACAATAATCCTAACCCTTACCTAACCCTAACCCTAACCGTAACACTTACCCTAACCTATCCCTAACCCTTACCTTAATCCTAACCCTAACACTAACCCTAATCCTAACTCTTACCCTTACCCTAACCCTAAAACTAACTCTAACCCTAACCGAAACCCTAACCCTTACCCTAACCCTAACCCTAACTGTTACACTAATCCTAACCCTAACCCTAAACACTTAACCTTACCCTAACACTAACCCTAACACTAACCCTTACCCTAACCCTAACCCTAACCCTAAAACTTACCCTAACCCTAACCCTAACCCTAACCGTAACCCTTACCATAAACCTAACACTAAACCTAACCCTAACCCTTACCCTAATCCTAACCCTAACACTAATTCTAACCCCTAACCCTAACCCTTAACCAAATCCTAACACTAAACCTAATCCTAACCCTTATCCTTAACCTTACCCTAACCCTACCACTTACCCTAACCCTAACGCCAACCCTAACCTTAAACATAACCTAATATTAACCTTAACCCTAACCCTTACCCTTACCCTAACCCTAACCCTAAACCTAACCCTAACCCTAACCCTAACTCCAAACTTAACCCTATACCTAAACCTAAGCCAAGCCCTTACCTTAACCCTAACCCTAAACCTATCACTAATCCTAACCGTAACCCTAACCATTACCGTTACCCTAAACCTAACCCTAACCCTAATCCTAACCCTAAACCCTAACCCTAACCCTAACCCTAATCCTTACCCTTATCCTAACCCTAACACTAACCCTAACACTTACCCTTACCCTAAACCCTACACTATCCCTAACCCTAACCCTAACCCTTACCCTAACCCTAACCTTAACCCTAAACCTTACCCTTACCCTAAACCTAACCCTAACCCTTACCCTAAACCTAACCCTAAACCTAACCCTAACCCTTACCCTCATCTTAACACTAACCCTAAACCTAACTCATCCCCTACCCTAACGCTAACCCTAAACCTAATCCTAACCCTAATCCAAACCCTAGCACATACTCTTACCCTAACCCTAACCCTAACCCATACCCTAACCCTAACCCTAATCCTAACCCTTACCCTTACCCTAACCCTAACCCTAACCTTAACCCAACCAAAACCTGACATTAACCCTAACCCTAACGCTAACCCTTACCCTTACCCTAACCCTGGCACTAAACCTAACCCTAACCCTAACCCTAACTCTTACCCTAACCCTAACCCTAATCCTAAACCTAACCCTTACCGTTACCCTAACCCTAACCCTAACCCAAACCTAACCCTAACCCTAACACTAACCTAAACCCTAACCCTTATCATTACCCTAACCCTAACCCTAACCATAACCATAAACCTAACCCTCAACCTACACCTAACCCTAACCCTTACCCTTACCCTAACCCTAAACCTAACCTTAACCCTAAACCTAACCTTAACCCTTACCCTAACCCTAACTCTGAACCTAAACCGAACCTTAACCCTATCCCTAACCCTAACCCTAACCTAATCCCATACTTAATGCTAACTCTAACCCTAAAACTAACCCTTACCCTAAACCTAACCCTAACCCTAACCTTTACCCTTCCCCTAACCGTAACGCTCAACCTAACCGTAACCCTAACCCTAAACCTAACGCCTAACCCTAACCCTAACCGAAACCCTTACCTTACCCTAACCCTAACCCTAAACCTAAACCTTACCCTTACCTTTACCCTAACCCTAACCTTAACCCAACCCTAACCCTAAACCTTACCCTTACCCTACCACTAACACTAACCCTAATCCTTACCCTAAACCTAAGCCTATCCCTAAACCTTACCCTTTCCCTAACTCTAACCCTAACCCTAACCCTTACCCTAACCCTAACCCTAAACCTAACCCTAAACCTAACAATAACCATAACCCTAACCCTAACCTTAAACCTAACCCAAACCCTAACCCTAACCCTAACCCGTACCTTTCCCTAACCCTAACCCTAAACCTAACCCTATCCCTAACCCTAACCCTGACCCTTACCCTTACCCTAACCCTAACCCTACACCTAACCCTAACCCTAACCATAACCCTAACACCTAACCCTAACCCTAACCATAACCCTAACCCTTACCCTTACCCTAACCCTAACCCTAACCCTAGCCCTTACCCTAACCATAACACTAAACCTAACCTTAACACATACCCTTACCCTAACTCTAACCCTAACCTTAACCGTAACCCTAAACCTAACCCTCACCCTAACCCTAACCCATACTCAAACCCTAACCCTACCATAACCCTTACCCTAACCCTAACCCTAACCTTAACCCAACCCTAAACCTAACCCTAATCCTTACCCTAACCCTAACACTAACCCTAACCCTAAGCCTAACACTTACCCTTACCCTAACCCTAACTCTAACCCTAACGCTTACACTTAACCTAACCCTAAACCTAACCCTAACCTTAACCCTAACCCTAAACCTAACCTCTAAAACCTAACCCTAACCGTACCCCTAACCCTAACCCTAACCATAATCATAAATCTTACACTGATCCTAACCCTACGCCTAACCCTAAAACTTACCTTACCCTAACCAAAAACCTAACCCTAACCCTAACCCTAACCCTTCCTCTAACCCTATCCCTAACCCTAAACCTAACCGTAACCCTTACCCTTACCCTAACCCTAACACTAACCCTAAAACTTACCCTAACCCTAACCATAACCTTAACACTTAACCTTACCCTAACACTAACCCTAACACTAACCCTTACCCTAACCCTAAACCTAACCCTAAAACTTACCCTAAAACTTACCCTAACCCTAACCCTAACCCTTACCCTAACCCTAACTCTAACCCTTAAACTTACCCTAACCCTAACCCTAACCTTAACACTTAAACTTACCCTAACCCTAACAATAATCCTAACACTTACCTAACCCTAACCCTAACCGTAACACTTACCCTAACCTAACCCTAACCCTTAACTTAATCCTAACCCTAACACTAACCCTAATCCTAACTCTTACCCTTACCCTAACCCTAAACCTAACTCTAACCCTAACCGAAACCCTAACCCTTACCCTAACCCTAACCCTAACTCTTACACTAACCCTAACCCTAACCCTAAACACTTAATCTTACCCTAACACTAACCCTAACACTAACCCTTACCCTAACCCTAACCCTAACCCTAAAACTTACCCTAACCCTAACCCTAACCCTAACCGTAACCCTTACCATAAACCTAACACTAAACCTAACCCTAACCCTTACCCTAATCCTAACCCTAACACTAATTCTAACCCCTAACCCTAACCCTTAACCAAATCCTAACACTAAACCTAATCCTAACCCTTATCCTTAACCTTACCCTAACCCTACCACTTACCCTAACCCTAACGCCAACCCTAACCTTAAACATAACCTAATATTAACCTTAACCCTAACCCTTACCCTTACCCTAACCCTAACCCTAAACCTAACCCTAACCCTAACCCTAACTCCAAACTTAACCCTATACCTAAACCTAAGCCAAGCCCTTACCTTAACCCTAACCCTAAACCTATCACTAATCCTAACCGTAACCCTAACCATTACCGTTACCCTAAACCTAACCCTAACCCTAATCCTAACCCTAAACCCTAACCCTAACCCTAACCCTAATCCTTACCCTTATCCTAACCCTAACACTAACCCTAACACTTACCCTTACCCTAAACCCTACACTATCCCTAACCCTAACCCTAACCCTTACCCTAACCCTAACCTTAACCCTAAACCTTACCCTTACCCTAAACCTAACCCTAACCCTTACCCTAAACCTAACCCTAAACCTAACCCTAACCCTTACCCTCATCTTAACACTAACCCTAAACCTAACTCATCCCCTACCCTAACGCTAACCCTAAACCTAATACTAACCCTAATCCTAACCCTAGCACATACTCTTACCCTAACCCTAACCCTAACCCATACCCTAACCCTAACCCTAATCCTAACCCTTACCCTTACCCTAACCCTAACCCTAACCTTAACCCAACCAAAACCTGACATTAACCCTAACCCTAACGCTAACCCTTACCCTTACCCTAACCCTGGCACTAAACCTAACCCTAACCCTAACCCTAACTCTTACCCTAACCCTAACCCTAATCCTAAACCTAACCCTTACCGTTACCCTAACCCTAACCCTAACCCAAACCTAACCCTAACCCTAACACTAACCTAAACCCTAACCCTTATCATTACCCTAACCCTAACCCTAACCATAACCATAAACCTAACCCTCAACCTACACCTAACCCTAACCCTTACCCTTACCCTAACCCTAAACCTAACCTTAACCCTAAACCTAACCTTAACCCTTACCCTAACCCTAACTCTGAACCTAAACCGAACCTTAACCCTATCCCTAACCCTAACCCTAACCTAACCCCATACTTAATGCTAACTCTAACCCTAAAACTAACCCTTACCCTAAACCTAACCCTAACCCTAACCTTTACCCTTCCCCTAACCGTAACGCTCAACCTAACCGTAACCCTAACCCTAAACCTAACGCCTAACCCTAACCCTAACCGAAACCCTTACCTTACCCTAACCCTAACCCTAAACCTAAACCTTACCCTTACCTTTACCCTAACCCTAACCTTAACCCAACCCTAACCCTAAACCTTACCCTTACCCTACCACTAACACTAACCCTAATCCTTACCCTAAACCTAAGCCTATCCCTAAACCTTACCCTTTCCCTAACTCTAACCCTAACCCTAACCCTTACCCTAACCCTAACCCTAAACCTAACCCTAAACCTAACAATAACCATAACCCTAACCCTAACCTTAAACCTAACCCAAACCATAACCCTAACCCTAACCAGTACCTTTCCCTAACCCTAACCCTAAACCTAACCCTATCCCTAACCCTAACCCTGACCCTTACCCTTACCCTAACCCTAACCCTACACCTAACCCTAACCCTAACCATAACCCTAACACCTAACCCTAACCCTAACCATAACCCTAACCCTTACCCTTACCCTAACCCTAACCCTAACCCTAGCCCTTACCCTAACCATAACACTAAACCTAACCTTAACACATACCCTTACCCTAACTCTAACCCTAACCTTAACCGTAACCCTAAACCTAACCCTCACCCTAACCCTAACCCATACCCAAACCCTAACCCTACCATAACCCTTACCCTAACCCTAACCCTAACCTTAACCCAACCCTAAACCTAACCCTAATCCTTACCCTAACCCTAACACTAACCCTAACCCTAAGCCTAACACTTACCCTTACCCTAACCCTAACTCTAACCCTAACGCTTACACTTAACCTAACCCTAAACCTAACCCTAACCTTAACCCTAACCCTAAACCTAACCTCTAAAACCTAACCCTAACCGTACCCCTAACCCTAACCCTAACCATGATCATAACCCTTACACTGATCCTAACCCTACGCCTAACCCTAAAACTTACCTTACCCTAACCAAAAACCTAACCCTAACCCTAACCCTAACCCTTCCTCTAACCCTATCCCTAACCCTAAACCTAACCGTAACCCTTACCCTTACCCTAACCCTAACACTAACCCTAAAACTTACCCTAACCCTAACCATAACCTTAACACTTAACCTTACCCTAACACTAACCCTAACACTAACCCTTACCCTAACCCTAAACCTAACCCTAAAACTTACCCTAACCCTAACCCTAACCCTAACCCTAACCCTTACCCTAACCCTAACTCTAACCCTTAAACTTACCCTAACCCTAACCCTAACCTTAACACTTAAACTTACCCTAACCCTAACAATAATCCTAACACTTACCTAACCCTAACCCTAACCGTAACACTTACCCTAACCTAACCCTAACCCTTACCTTAATCCTAACCCTAACACTAACCCTAATCCTAACTCTTACCCTTACCCTAACCCTAAAACTAACTCTAACCCTAACCGAAACCCTAACCCTTACCCTAACCCTTACCCTAACTCTTACACTAACCCTAACCCTAACCCTAAACACTTAATCTTACCCTAACACTAACCCTAACACTAACCCTTACCCTAACCCTAACCCTAACCCTAAAACTTACCCTAACCCTAACCCTAACCCTAACCGTAACCCTTACCATAAACCTAACACTAAACCTAACCCTAACCCTTACCCTAATCCTAACCCTAACACTAATTCTAACCCCTAACCCTAACCCTTAACCAAATCCTAACACTAAACCTAATCCTAACCCTTATCCTTAACCTTACCCTAACCCTACCACTTACCCTAACCCTAACGCCAACCCTAACCTTAAACATAACCTAATATTAACCTTAACCCTAACCCTTACCCTTACCCTAACCCTAACCCTAAACCTAACCCTAACCCTAACCCTAACTCCAAACTTAACCCTATACCTAAACCTAAGCCAAGCCCTTACCTTAACCCTAACCCTAAACCTATCACTAATCCTAACCGTAACCCTAACCATTACCGTTACCCTAAACCTAACCCTAACCCTAATCCTAACCCTAAACCCTAACCCTAACCCTAACCCTAATCCTTACCCTTATCCTAACCCTAACACTAACCCTAACACTTACCCTTACCCTAAACCCTACACTATCCCTAACCCTAACCCTAACCCTTACCCTAACCCTAACCTTAACCCTAAACCTTACCCTTACCCTAAACCTAACCCTAACCCTTACCCTAAACCTAACCCTAAACCTAACCCTAACCCTTACCCTCATCTTAACACTAACCCTAAACCTAACTCATCCCCTACCCTAACGCTAACCCTAAACCTAATACTAACCCTAATCCTAACCCTAGCACATACTCTTACCCTAACCCTAACCCTAACCCATACCCTAACCCTAACCCTAATCCTAACCCTTACCCTTACCCTAACCCTAACCCTAACCTTAACCCAACCAAAACCTGACATTAACCCTAACCCTAACGCTAACCCTTACCCTTACCCTAACCCTGGCACTAAACCTAACCCTAACCCTAACCCTAACTCTTACCCTAACCCTAACCCTAATCCTAAACCTAACCCTTACCGTTACCCTAACCCTAACCCTAACCCAAACCTAACCCTAACCCTAACACTAACCTAAACCCTAACCCTTATCATTACCCTAACCCTAACCCTAACCATAACCATAAACCTAACCCTCAACCTACACCTAACCCTAACCCTTACCCTTACCCTAACCCTAAACCTAACCTTAACCCTAAACCTAACCTTAACCCTTACCCTAACCCTAACTCTGAACCTAAACCGAACCTTAACCCTATCCCTAACCCTAACCCTAACCTAACCCCATACTTAATGCTAACTCTAACCCTAAAACTAACCCTTACCCTAAACCTAACCCTAACCCTAACCTTTACCCTTCCCCTAACCGTAACGCTCAACCTAACCGTAACCCTAACCCTAAACCTAACGCCTAACCCTAACCCTAACCGAAACCCTTACCTTACCCTAACCCTAACCCTAAACCTAAACCTTACCCTTACCTTTACCCTAACCCTAACCTTAACCCAACCCTAACCCTAAACCTTACCCTTACCCTACCACTAACACTAACCCTAATCCTTACCCTAAACCTAAGCCTATCCCTAAACCTTACCCTTTCCCTAACTCTAACCCTAACCCTAACCCTTACCCTAACCCTAACCCTAAACCTAACCCTAAACCTAACAATAACCATAACCCTAACCCTAACCTTAAACCTAACCCAAACCATAACCCTAACCCTAACCAGTACCTTTCCCTAACCCTAACCCTAAACCTAACCCTATCCCTAACCCTAACCCTGACCCTTACCCTTACCCTAACCCTAACCCTACACCTAACCCTAACCCTAACCATAACCCTAACACCTAACCCTAACCCTAACCATAACCCTAACCCTTACCCTAACCCTAACCCTAACCCTAGCCCTTACCCTAACCATAACACTAAACCTAACCTTAACACATACCCTTACCCTAACTCTAACCCTAACCTTAACCGTAACCCTAAACCTAACCCTCACCCTAACCCTAACCCATACCCAAACCCTAACCCTACCATAACCCTTACCCTAACCCTAACCCTAACCTTAACCCAACCCTAAACCTAACCCTAATCCTTACCCTAACCCTAACACTAACCCTAACCCTAAGCCTAACACTTACCCTTACCCTAACCCTAACTCTAACCCTAACGCTTACACTTAACCTAACCCTAAACCTAACCCTAACCTTAACCCTAACCCTAAACCTAACCTCTAAAACCTAACCCTAACCGTACCCCTAACCCTAACCCTAACCATGATCATAACCCTTACACTGATCCTAACCCTACGCCTAACCCTAAAACTTACCTTACCCTAACCAAAAACCTAACCCTAACCCTAACCCTAACCCTTCCTCTAACCCTATCCCTAACCCTAAACCTAACCGTAACCCTTACCCTTACCCTAACCCTAACACTAACCCTAAAACTTACCCTAACCCTAACCATAACCTTAACACTTAACCTTACCCTAACACTAACCCTAACACTAACCCTTACCCTAACCCTAAACCTAACCCTAAAACTTACCCTAACCCTAACCCTAACCCTAACCCTAACCCTTACCCTAACCCTAACTCTAACCCTTAAACTTACCCTAACCCTAACCCTAACCTTAACACTTAAACTTACCCTAACCCTAACAATAATCCTAACACTTACCTAACCCTAACCCTAACCGTAACACTTACCCTAACCTAACCCTAACCCTTACCTTAATCCTAACCCTAACACTAACCCTAATCCTAACTCTTACCCTTACCCTAACCCTAAACCTAACTCTAACCCTAACCGAAACCCTAACCCTTACCCTAACCCTTACCCTAACTCTTACACTAACCCTAACCCTAACCCTAAACACTTAATCTTACCCTAACACTAACCCTAACACTAACCCTTACCCTAACCCTAACCCTAACCCTAAAACTTACCCTAACCCTAACCCTAACCCTAACCGTAACCCTTACCATAAACCTAACACTAAACCTAACCCTAACCCTTACCCTAATCCTAACCCTAACACTAATTCTAACCCCTAACCCTAACCCTTAACCAAATCCTAACACTAAACCTAATCCTAACCCTTATCCTTAACCTTACCCTAACCCTACCACTTACCCTAACCCTAACGCCAACCCTAACCTTAAACATAACCTAATATTAACCTTAACCCTAACCCTTACCCTTACCCTAACCCTAACCCTAAACCTAACCCTAACCCTAACCCTAACTCCAAACTTAACCCTATACCTAAACCTAAGCCAAGCCCTTACCTTAACCCTAACCCTAAACCTATCACTAATCCTAACCGTAACCCTAACCATTACCGTTACCCTAAACCTAACCCTAACCCTAATCCTAACCCTAAACCCTAACCCTAACCCTAACCCTAACCCTAATCCTTACCCTATCCTAACCCTAACACTAACCCTAACACTTACCCTTACCCTAAACCCTACACTATCCCTAACCCTAACCCTAACCCTTACCCTAACCCTAACCTTAACCCTAAACCTTACCCTTACCCTAAACCTAACCCTAACCCTTACCCTAAACCTAACCCTAACCCTTACCCTCATCTTAACACTAACCCTAAACCTAACTCATCCCCTACCCTAACGCTAACCCTAAATCTAATCCTAACCCTAATCCTAACCCTAGCACATACTCTTACCCTAACCCTAACCCTAACCCATACCCTAACCCTAACCCTAATCCTAACCCTTACCCTTACCCTAACCCTAACCCTAACCTTAACCCAACCAAAACCTGACATTAACCCTAACCCTAACGCTAACCCTTACCCTTACCCTAACCCTGGCACTAAACCTAACCCTAACCCTAACCCTAACTCTTACCCTAACCCTAACCCTAATCCTAAACCTAACCCTTACCCTTACCCTAACCCTAACCCTAACCCAAACCTAACCCTAACCCTAACAGTAACCTAAACCCTAACCCTTATCATTACCCTAACCCTAACCCTAACCATAACCATAAACCTAACCCTCAACCTACACCTAACCCTAACCCTTACCCTTACCCTAACCCTAAACCTAACCTTAACCCTAAACCTAACCTTAACCCTTACCCTAACCCTAACTCTGAACCTAAACCGAACCTTAACCCTATCCCTAACCCTAACCCTAACCTAACCCTATACTTAATGCTAACTCTAACCCTAAAACTAACCCTTACCCTAAACATAACCCTAACCCTAACCTTTACCCTTCCCCTAACCGTAACGCTCAACCTAACCGTAACCCTAACCCTAAACCTAACGCCTAACCCTAACCCTAACCGAAACCCTTACCTTACCCTAACCCTAACCCTAAACCTAAACCTTACCCTTACCTTTACCCTAACCCTAACCTTAACCCAACCCTAACCCTAAACCTTACCCTTACCCTACCACTAACACTAACCCTAATCCTTACCCTAAACCTAAGCCTATCCCTAAACCTTACCCTTTCCCTAACTCTAACCCTAACCCTAACCCTTACCCTAACCCTAACCCTAAACCTAACCCTAAACCTAACAATAACCATAACCCTAACCCTAACCTTAAACCTAACCCAAACCATAACCCTAACCCTAACCCGTACCTTTCCCTAACCCTAACCCTAACCCTAACCCTATCCCTTACCCTAACCCTGACCCTTACCCTTACCCTAACCCTAACCCTACACCTAAACCTAACCCTAACCCTAACCCTAACCCTAACACCTAACCCTAACCCTAACCATAACCCTAACCCTTACCCTTACCCTAACCCTAACCCTGACCCTTACCATTACCCTAACACTAACCCTAACCTTAACCCCAACGCTAAACCTGACCCTAACCCTAACCCTAACAATTAACCTAACCCTAATCCTTACACTAGCCCTAACCCTAAGCCTAACACTTACCCTTACACTAACCCTAACCCTAACCCTAACGCTTACCCTTACCCTAACCCTAACCCTAACCCTAACCCCTAAACCTAACCCTAACCATAACCATAACCCTTACCCTTATCCTAACCCTACCCCTAACCCTAAAACTTACCCTTACCCTAACCCCAACCCTAACCCGAACCCTAACCCTAACCCTAAACCTAACCGTAACCCTTAACCTTACCCTTAACCTAACCCTAACACTAATCCTAACTCTACACCTAACCTTAACCATAACCCTTACCCTTACCCTAACCCTAACCCTAACCCTAAACCTAACCCTAAGCCTAACCGTAACCCTTACCCTAACCCTACCCCTGGACCTAACCCTAACCCTAACCCTAACCCTAACACTTACACTAACCCTAACACTAACCCTAATCCTAACCCTTACCCTAATCCTAACCCTAACACTAACCCTAATCCCTAACCCTAACCCTTAACCTAACACTAACCCTAACACTAACCCTAACGTTACCCTTACCCTAAACCTAAACCTAACCCTAAAATTAACCCTAACCCTAACGCTAAACTTAAACCTATCCCTAACCCTAGCACTCGCCATTATCCTAACCCTAACCCTAAACCTATCACTAACCCTTACCCTAACAATCACCCTTACCCTTACCCTAAACCTAACCCTAAACCTAACCCTAATCCTAACCCTAACCCTAACCCCTAACCCTAAACCTAACCCTAATCCTTACCCTTATCCTAACCCTAACACTAACCCTAACACTTACCCTTACCCTAAACCCTACCCTATCCCTAACCCTAACCCTAACCCTTACCCTAACAATAACCCTAACCCTAACCCTAAAACTTACCCTTACCCTAAACCTAACCCTAACACTAACCCTAAAACTTACCCTTACCTTCAACCTAACCCTTAACCTAACCCTTACCCCTACCCTAATGCTAACCCTAACCCTAACACATACCTGTACCCTAACACTAACCCTAACCTTAACCGTAACCCTAAACCTAACCCTAACCCTTACCCTAACCCAAACCCTAACCCTAACCCTAACCCTATTCCTTACTCTTACCCTAACAATAACTCTAATCTTAACACAAACCTAACCCTAACCCTAACCCTAACCCTTACCCTAACCCTAGGGCTAAACCTAACCCTAACCCTAACCCTAACCCTAACCCTAACCATAACAGTAATCCTAATCCTAACCATTACCCTTACACTAACCCTAACCCTAAACCTAACCTTAACCCTAACCCTAACCCTAACCCTAACCTTTACCCTAAACCTTATCCTTACCCTAACCCTAAACCTAACCCTTACCCTAACCTAACCCTAAACCTAACCCTAACCCTGGCCCTAAACCTAACCCTAACCCTAACACTAATCCTAACACTTACCCTAAACCTAACCCTAACCATTGCCCTTATCCTAACCCTAACCCTAAACTTAACCCCAACCCTAACCGTAACCCTTACCGTAACACTTACCCAAACCGTAACCCTAAACCTAACCCTAACCCTCACCCTAACCCTAACTCTAACCCTAAAACTTACCCTAACCCTAACCCTAACCCTAACCCTTAATGTTAGCCTAACCCTAACCCTAACCCTAACCTTAACCCAACGCTAAACCTAACCCTAATCCTAAATCTAACCCTTACCCTTTCCCTAACCCTAGTCCTAAACCTTACCCTAACCCCAACGCTAACCCTTAACCTAACCCTAACCATAATCCTAACCCTAACCCTTACCCTTACCCTAACCCTAACCCTAACCCTAACCTAACTCTAACCCTAACCTTAACCCTAACGCTTATCCTTACCCTAATCCTAACCCTAAACCTAACCTTAACCCTAAACCTAATCCTTGCCCTTACCCTAACCCTAACTCTAAACCTAACCCTAACCCTTACCCTAACACTAACCCTAACCCTAACCTAACACTTACCGTTACCCTAACCCTAACCCTAACCCTTACCCTTACCCTAACCCTAACCCTAACCCTTACTCTTACCCTTACCCTAACACTAACCCTAACCCTAACCGTAAACCTAACCCTAACCCTACCCCTAACCCTTACCCGTTCCCTAACCCTAACCCTAAACCTAACCCTTACCCTTACCCTAACCCTAAACTTAACCCTAAACCTAACCCTAACCCTAACCCTTACTCTTACCCTAACCCTAACCGTAACCTTAACCCAATCCTAAACCTAACCCTAACCCTTACCCTCACACTAACCCAAACCCTAATCCTTACCCTAACCCTAACCCTATCCCTAACCCTTACCGTTGCCCTAACCCTAACCCTAACCCTTACCTTTACCCTAACCCTAAACCTGACCCTAAACCTAACCCTAACCCTAACACTAAGCCTAAGCTTAACCCTAACCCTAAACCTAAGGCTTACCCTTACTCTAACCCTAAACCTAACCCTAAACCTAACCCTAACCCTAACCCTAACCCCTAACCCTAAACCTAACCCTAATCCTTACCCTTATCCTAACGCTAACACTAACCCTAACACTTACCCTTACCCTAAACCCTACCCTATCCCTAACCCTAACCCTAACCCTTACCCTAACAATAACCCTAACCCTAACCCTAAAACTTACCCTTACCCTAAACCTAACCCTAACCATTACCCTAAACCTAACCCTAACCCTAACCCTAAAACTTACCCTTACCTTCAACCTAACCCTTAACCTAACACTTACCAATACCCTAACGCTAACCCTAACCCTAACCCTAACACATACCTGTACCCTAACACTAACCCTAACCTTAACCATAACCCTAATCCTTACCCTAACCCAAACCCTAACCCTAACCCTAACCCTATTCCTTACCCTTACCCTAACAATAACCCTAACCTTAACACAAACCTAAACCTAACCCTAACCCTAACCCTTACCCTTACCCTAAACCTAGCGCTAAACCTAACCCTAACCCTAACCCTAACCCTAACCATAACAGTAATCCTAATCCTAACCATTACCCTTACCGTAACCCTAACCCTAAACCTAACCGTAACCCTAACCCTAACCCTAACCTTTACCCTAACCCTTATCCTTACCCTAACCCTAAACCTAACCCTAACCCTGGCCCTAACCCTAACCCTAACCCTAACACTAATCCGAACACTTACCCTAAACCTAACCCTAACCATTGCCCTTATCCTAACCCTAACCCTAAACTTAACCGCATCCCTAAACCTAACCCTAACCGTAACCCTTACCCTAACACTTACCCTAACCGTAACTCTAAACCTAACCCTAACCCTCACCCTAACCCTAACTCTAACCCTAAAACTTACCCTAACCCTAACCCTAACCCTAACCCTTAACCTTAGCCTAACCCAAACCCTAACCCTAACCTTAACCCAACGCTAAACCTAACCCTAATCCTAAATCTAACCCTTACCCTTACCCTAACCCTAGTCCTAAACCTTACCCTAACCCCAACCCTAACCCTTAACCTAACCCTAACCATAATCCTAACCCTAACCCGTACCCTTACCCTAACCCTAACTCTAACTCTAAACTTAACCCTATCCCTAACCCTAAACCTAACACCTACCCTTACCCTAAAACTAACCCTAAACCTAACCCTAACCCTAACCCTAACCCTAACCCCTAACCCTAACCCTAACTCTAATCCGTACCCTTATCCTAACCCTAACACTAACACTAACACTTACCCTTACCCTAAACCCTACCCTATCCCTAACCCTAACCCTAACCCTTACCCTAACCCTAACCCTAACCCTAACCCTAAACCTTACCCTTACCCTAAACCTAATCCTAACCCTTACCATAATCCTAACCCTAACCCTAGCCTTAACCGTAACCCTAAACCTAACCCTAACCATAGCCCTTATCCTTACCCTAACCCTAACCCTAACCATAACCCTTACCCTTACCCTAACCCTAACCTTAACGCAACCCTAAACCTAACCCTAACCCTAACCCTAACACTTACACTTATCCAAACCCTAGCGCTAAACCTAACCCTAACCCTAACCCTAACCCTTACCCTAAACCTAACCCTAATCCTACCTCTAACCCTTACCCTTACCCTAACCCTAACCCTAAACCTAACCCTCATCCTAACCCTAACCCTAACCTTAACCATAAACCTTATCCTTAACCTAACCCTAACCTTAACCCTAATACTAAACCTAACCCTAAAACTAAACCTAACCCTTACCCTTACCCTAACCCTAACCCTAATCCTAACCCTAAACCTAACCCTAACCCTAACCCTAACACTAACCCTTACCCTTCCCCTAACCCTAACCCTAACCCTTACCCTTACCCTAACATTAACCCTAACCCTAACCCTAACACTTACTCTAACCCTAAGCCTAACCCTAACCCTAAACCTAATCCTAACCCTAACCCTAACCCTTACCTTTACCCTAACCCTAAACCTAAACGTAACCCTAACCCTTACTCTTACCCTTACCCTCACCTAAACTTAAACCTAACCCTAACCCTAACCCTAACCTTAACCCTAAACCCTTATCCTTACCCTAACCCTAACCCTAACCATAAACCTACCCCTAACCCTAACCTTAACCCTAACACTTTCCCTTAACCTAAACCTAACCCTAACCATAAACCTAACATTAACCCTAAACTTAACCATTATCCTTACCCTAACCGTAAGCCTAAAACTAACCCTAACCGTAACCCTAAACCTAACCCCTACCGCTGTCCCTACCCCTTACCCTTACCCTAACCCTAACTCTAACCCTAACCCTAACACTCACCCTAACCCTCACCCTAACCATTACCCTTATATTAAACCTGACCTAAACTTAACCCCAACCCTAAACCTAACCCTAACCCTAACCCTTAACCTAACACTTACCCTTACCCTAACCCTAACCCTAACCCTTACCCTTACCCTAACTTTAAACCTAAATCTAACCCTAAACCTAACCCTAACCCTTACCCTAACCCTAACCCTAACTCTTACCCTAACCCTAACCCTAACCCTAACCTTAAACCTAACCATAACCATAACCCCAAACCTAACCCTTACCCTTACCTTAAACCTAACCCTAAGAATAAACCTAACCCTAACCCTAACTCTAAACTTAACCCTAACCCTAACCCTAACCCTTGCCCTTACCCTAACCCTAACCCTAAACCTATCACTAACCCTAACCCTAACCCTAACCCTTAACCTTAACCTAACCCTAACCCTATCCCTAACCTTAACCCAAGCCTAAACCTAACCCTAATCCTAACCCAAATCCTTACCCTTACCCTAACCCTAGCCCTAAACATGATCCTAACCCCAACCCTAACCCTTACCCTAACCCTAACCATAATCCTAACCCTAACCCTTACCCTTATGCTAACCCTAACCCTAACCTAATCCTAAACCTAACTCTAAGCATAACCTTAACCCTAACACTTATCCTTACCCTAATCCTAACCCTAAACGTAACCCTAACCCTAGACCTAACCCTTGCCCTTACCCTAACCCTAACTCTAAAACTAACCCTAACCCTTACCCTAACACTAACCCTAACCCTAACCCTAACCCTAACCCTAAACCTAACCCTACCCCTACCCCTAACCCTTACCCTTTCCCTAACACTAACCCTAAACCTAACCCTTACCCTTACCCTAACCCTAAACCTAACCCTAAATCTAACCCTAACCCTAACCCTAACCATAACCTTAACCCAATCCTAACCCTAACCCTAACCCTTACCCTCACACTAACCCTAACCCTAATCCTTACATTAACCCTAACCCTATCCCTAACGCTTACCATTTCCCTAACCATAACCCTAACCCTTACATTTACCCTAACCCTAAACTGAACCCTAACCCTAACACTAAGCCTAAGCTTAAACCTAACCCAAACCCTAACCCTAACCCTAACCCGTACCTTTCCCTAACCCTAACCCTAAACCTAACCCTAACCCTAACCCTAATCATGACCCTTACCCTTACCCTAACCCTAACCCTAACCCTACACCTAACCCTAACCCTAACCCTAACACTTAACCCTAACCCCAACCCTAACCCTTACCCTTACCCTTACCCTAACCCTAACCCTAACTCTGACCCTTACCATTACCCTAACCCTAACCCTAACCTTAACTTCAAACCTAAACCTAACCCTAACCCTAACCATAACCCTTAACCTAACTCTAATCCTTACCCTAACCCTAACCCTAAACTTAATCCTAGGCCTAACACTTAACCTTACCCTAACCCTAACCCTAACCCTAACGCTTACCCTTACCCTAACCCTAAACCTAACTCTGACCGTAACCCTAACCATAAACGTAACTGCCAACCCTAACTCTCACACTAACCCCTAACCCTATCCCTAACCATAACCATAACCCTTACCCTTTTCCTAACCCTGCCCCTAACCCTAAAACTTACGCTTATCCTAACCTCTCCCTAATTCTAACCTTAACCTAAACTTTCCCCTAACCCTAACCCTAACCCTAACCCGACCCTAACCCTTACCCTTACCCTAACCTTAAACCTAACCCTAACCCTAACCCTAACACTTACCCTTACACTAACCCTAACCCTAATCTTAACCCCAACCCGAACCCTAACCCTAACCCTAACCCTAAACCGAACCTTAACCCTAACCCTTATCCTTACCCTAACCCTAACCCTAAGCCTAACCCTAACCCAAAACCTAACCGTTACCCTTACGCTAACCCTAACCCTAAACCTAACCGTAAACCTTACCCTAACCCTAACACTAATCCTAACTGTAACCCTAACCTTAACCCAAACCATTACACTTACCCTAACCCTAACCCTAAACCTAACCCTAAACCTAACCCTAACCCTAACCCTAATCCTTACCCTAATCCTAACCCTAACCATAACCCTTACCCTAACCCTAATACTTACCCTAAACCTAACCCTTCCCATAACCCTTACCCTAACCCTAATCCTTACCCTAACCCTAACCCTAACCCTAAACCTTCCCCTAACCCTAACCCTAACCCTAACCTTACACTAACCCTTACCCTTACCCTAACCTTAAAGATAACCCTAACCCTAACCCTAACCCTTACCCTTACATTAACCCTAAACCTAAACTTAACCCTAACCCGAACCCTAACCCTAACCCTAAACCTAACCTAAATCCTAACCCTTATCCTTAACCTAACCCTAACCATAACCCTAACCCTAAGCCTAACCCTAACGCTAACCCTAACCCTAACCCTAATCATTGCCTTATCCTAACCCTAACCCTAAACTTAACCCCAACCCTAAACCTAACCCTAACCCTAAACCTTACCCTAACACTTACCCTAACCGTAACAATAACCCTAACCTTAACCCTTACGCTAACCCTAACTCTAACCCTAAAACTTACCCTAACTCTTACCCTAACCGTAACCCTAACCCTAACCCTAACCCGTACCCTAACCCTAACTCTAACCCTAAAACTTACCCTAACCCTAACCCTAACCTTAACACTTAACCTTACCCTAACCCTAACCCTAACCCAAACCCTTACCCTTAACCTTACCCTAACACTAACCCTAACCCTAACCCTAACCCTAAACCTAACCCTACCCCTACAACTAACCCTTACCCTTTCCCTAACACTAACCCTAAAACTAACCCTTACCCTTACCCTAACCCTAAACCTAACCCTAAACCTAACCCTAACCCTAACCCTAACCCTAACCTTAACCCAATCCTAACCCTAAACCTAACCCTTACCCTCACACTAACCCTAACCCTAACACTTACCCTTCCCTAACCCTAAACCTCACCCTTACCCTTACCCTTACGCTTACCCTAACACTAACCCTAACCCTAACCCTAAACCTAACCCTAACCCTACCCCTAACGCTTACCCTTTCCCTAACACTAACCCTAAACCTAACCCTTACCCTTACCCTAACCCTAAACCTAACCCTAAACCTAACCCTAACCCTAACCCTAACCTTAATCCAATCCTAACCCTAACCCTAACCCTTACCCTCACACTAACCCTAACCCTAATCCTTACCCTAACCCTAACCCTATCCCTAACCCTTACACTTTCCCAAACCCTAACCCTAACCCTTATCTTTACCCTAACCCTAAACCTAACCCTAACCCTAACACTAAGCCTAAGCTTAAACCTAACCCAAACCCTAACCCTAACCCTAACCCGTACCTTTCCCTAACCCTAACCCTAAACCTAACCCTAACGCTAACCCTAACCCTGACCCTTACCCTTACCCTAACCCTAACCCTACACCTAACCCTAACCCTAACCCTAACACTTAACCCTAACCCTAACCCTTACCCTTACCCTAACCCTAACCCTAACTCTCACCGTTACCATTACCCTAACCCTAATCCTAAACTTAACCCCAAACCTAAACCTAAACCTAACCCTAACCATAACCCTTAACCTAACTCTAATCCTTACCCTAACCCTAACCCTAGGCCTAACACTTACCCTTACCCTAACCCTAACCCTAACCCTAACTCTTACCCTTACCCTAATCCTAAACCTAACCCTGACCCTAACACTAACCCTAAACCTAACAGCCAACCCTAACCCTCACACTAACCCCTAACCCTATCCCTAACCATAACCATAACCCTTACCCTTTTCCTAACCCTACCCCTAACCCTAAAACTTACGCTTATCCTAACCCCTCCCTAATTCTAACCTTAACCCTAACCCTTCCCCTAACCCTGACCCTAACCCTAACCCTAACCCGACCCTAACCCTTACCCTTACCCTAACCTTAAACCTAACCCTAACCCTAACCCTAACCCTTACCCTTACACTAACCCTAACCCTAATCTTAACCCCAACCCGAACCCTAACCCAACCCTAAACCGAAACTTAACCCTAACCCTTATCCTTACCCTAACCCTAACCCTAACCCTAAGCCTAAACCTAACCCAAAACCTACCCTTACGCTTACGCTAACCCTAACCCTAAACCTAACCGTAAACCTTAACCTAACGCTAACACTAATCCTAACTCTAACCCTAACCTTAACTCAAACCCTTACCCTTACCCTAACCCTAACCCTAAACCTAACCCTAAACCTAAACCTAACCCTAACCCTAATCCTTACCCTAATCCTAACCCTAACCATAACCCTTACCCTAACCCTAATCCTTACCCTAATCCTTACCCTAACCCTAACCATAACCATAACCCTTACCCTAAACCTAATTCTTACCCTAACCCTAACCCTAACCCTAAACCTTCCCCTAACCCTAACCCTAACCCTAACCCTAACCCTACCCTAACCCTTACCCTTACCCTAACCTTAAAGCTAACCCGAACCCTAACCCTAACCCTTACCCTTACATTAACCCTAACCCTAACCTTAACCCTAACCCGAACCCTAACCCTAACCCTAAACCTAACCTTACTCCTAACTCTTATCCTTACCCTAACCCTAACCATAACCCTAACCCTAAGCCTAACCCTAACCCTAAACCTAACCCTTACCCTTACCCTTACGCGAACCCTAACCCAAAACCTAATCGTAACCCTTACTCTAACCCTAACCCTAAACCTAACCCTAACCCTAACCCTAACCCTAACCCTTATCCTAAAAGTAACCCTGGCCCTCACCCTAACCCTAACCCTAACCCTAACCCTAACACTTACCCTAACCCTAACCCTAAACATTGCCCTTATCCTAACCCTAACCCTAAACTTAACCCCAACCCTAAACCTATACCTAACCCTAAACCTTACCCTAACACTTACACTAACCGTAACCGAAACCCTAACCCTAACCCTTACCCTAACCCTAACTCTAACCCTAAAACTTACCCTAACCCTAACCCTAACCTTAACACTTAACCTTACCCTAACCCTAACCCTAACCCTTACCCTAACCCTAACCCTAACCCTAACACTTACCCTAAACCTAACCCTTACCCTAACCCTAACCCTAACCCTAACCCTTACCATAATCCTAACCCTAACACTAACCCTAAGCTCTAACCCTAACCTTAACCTAACCCTAAACCTAACCCTAGCCCTTACCCTTACCCTAACCCTAAACCTAACTCTAACCCTAACCCAAACCCTAACCCTTACCCTAACCCTAACCCTAAACCTTACCATAACCCTAACCCTAACCCTATCCTTAAACCTAACCCTAACCCTAACCATAACCCTAACCCTTACCCTTACCCTAACCCTAACCCTAACTCTCACCCTTACCATTACCCTAACCCTAACCCTAACCTTAACCCCAAACCTAAACCTAAACCTAACCCTAACCATAACTCTTAACCTAACTTTAATCCTTACCCTAACCCTAACCCTAACCCTAGGCCTAACACTTACCCTTACCCTAACCCTAACCCTAACCCTAACGCTTACCCTTACCCTAACCCTAAAACTAACCCTGACCCTAATACTAACCATAAACCTAACTGCCAACCCTAACCCTCACACTAACCCCTAAGCGTATCCCTAACCATAACCATAACACTTACCCTTTTCCTAACCCTACCACTAAACCTAAAACTTATGCTTATCCTAACCCCTCCCTAACTCTAACCTTAACCCTAACCCTTCCCCTAACCCTAACCCTAACCCTAACCATAACCCTTACCCTTACACTAACCCTAATCCTAATCTTAACCCCAACCCGAACCCTAACCCAACCCTAAACCGAACCTTAACCCTAACCCTTATCCTTACCCTAACACTAACCCTAGCCCTTACCCTTACCCTTACCCTAACCCTAACCCTATCCCTAACCCTTACCCTTCCCCTAACCCAAACCCTAACCCTTACCTTTACCCTAACCCTAAACCTGACCCTAAACCTAACCCTAACCCTAACACTAACCCGAAGCTTAAACCTAACCCAAACCCTAAACCTAGCCCTAACCCGCAACTTTCCCTAACACTAACCCTAAACCTAACACTAACCCTAACCCTAACCCTGACCCTTACCCTTACCCTAACCCTAACCCTTCACCTAACCCTAACCCTAACCCTAACACCTAACCCTAACCCTAACCCTTACCCTTACCCTAACCCTAACCCTAACTCTGACCCTTACCATTACCCCAACCCTAACCCTAAACTTAACCCCAACCCTAAACCTAACCCTAACCCTAACCCAAACCCTAGGCCTAACACTTACCCTTAACCTAACACTAACCCTAACCCTAACGCTTACCCTTACCCTAACCCTAAACCTAACCCTGACCCTCACACTAACCCTAAACCTAACCGCCAACCCTAATCCTCACACTAACACATAACCCCATCACAAACCATAACCTAACCCTTACCCTTTTCCTAACCCTACCCCTAACCCTAAAATTTACGCTTACCTTTACCCCTTCCTAACACTAACACTAACCCTAACCCTTCCCCTAACCCTAACCCTAACCTTAACCCAACCGTAACCCTTACCCTTACCCTTACCCTAACCTTAAACCTAACCCTAACCCTAACCCTTACCTTACACTAACCCTAACCCTAATCTTAACCCTAACACGAACCCTAACCCTAAACCTAACCTCAACCCTAACCCTTATCCTTACCCTAACACTAACCATAACCCTAACGCTAACCCTAACCCTAACCCAAAACCTAACCCTTACCCTTACGCTAACCCTAATCCTAAACCTAACCCTAACCCTAACCCTAATCCTTACCCTAATCCTAACCCTAACCATAACCCTTACCCTAACCCTAATCCTTACCCTAAAACTTACCCTAAACCTAACCCTACCCATAACCCTTACCCTAACCCTAATCCTTACCCTAACCCTAACCCTAACCCTAACCCTTCCCCTAACCCTAACCCTAACCCTAACCCTACCCTAACCCTTACCCTTACCCTAACCTTAAACCTAACCCTAACCCTAACTCTAAACCTTACCCTAACCCTAACTCTGAACCTAAACCGAACCTTAACCCTATCCCTAACCCTAACCCTAACCTAACCCTATACTTAATGCTAACTCTAACCCTAAAACTAACCCTTACCCTAAACCTAACCCTAACCCTAACCTTTACCCTTCCCCTAACTGTAACGCTCAACCTAACCGTAACCCTAACCCTAAACCTAACGCCTAACCCTAACCCTAACCGAAACCCTTACCTTACTCTAACCCTAACCCTAACCCTAAACCTTACCCTTACCTTTACCCTAACCCTAACCTTAACCCAACCCTAACCCTAAACCTAATCCTTACCCTACCACTAACACTAACCCTAATCCTTACCCTAAACCTAAGCCTATCCCTAACCCTTACCCTTTCCCTAACTCTAACCCTAACCCTAACCCTTACCCTTACCCTAACCCTAAACCTAACCCTAAACCTAACAATAACCTTAACCCTAACCCTAAACTTAAACCTAACCCAAACCATAATCCTAACCCTAACCTATACCTTTCCCTTACCCTAACCCTAAACCTAACCCAATCCCTTACCCTAACCCTGACCCTTACCCTTACCCTAACCCTAACCCTATACCTAACCCTAACCCTAACCCTAACCCTAACACCTAACCCTAACCCTAACCATAACCCTAACCCTTACCCTTACCCTAACCCTAACCCTAACCCTGACCCTTACCATTACCCTAACCCTAACCCTAACCTTAACCCCAACCCTAAACCTGACCCTAACCCTAACCCTAACAATTAACCTAACCCTAATCCTTACCCTAGCCCTATCCCTAAGCATAACACTTACCCTTACACTAATCCTAACCCTAACCCTAACGCTTACCCTTACCCTAACCCTAACCCTAACCCTAACCCCTATCCCTAACCCTAATCCTAACCCCTAAACCTAACCCGAACCATAACCATAACACTTACCCTTATCCTAACCCTACCCCTAACCCTAAAACTTACCCTTACCCTAACCCCAACCCTAACCCGAACCCTAACCCTAACCCTAAACCTAACCGTAACCCTTACCCTTACCCTTAACCTAACCCTAACACTAATCCTAACTCTAAACCTAACCTTAACCGTAACCGTTACCCTTACCCTAACCCTAACCCTTACCCTAACCCTAAACCTAACCGTAACCCTAACCGTAACCCTTACCCTAACCCTACCCCTGGCCCTAACCCTAACCCTAACCCTAACCCTAACACTTACACTAACCCTAATCCTAACCCTAACACTAACCCTATCCCCTAACCCTAACCCTTAACCCAACCCTAACCCTACACTAACCCTAACGTTACCCTTACCCTAAACCTAAACCTAAATATAACCTTAACCCAAACCCTAACCCTAACACTAACACTAACCCTAACCCTTACCCTAAGCCTAACCCTAACTCTAACCTTAAACCTAACCCTAACCCTAACCATAAGCCTAACCCTTACCCTTACCTTAACCCTAACCCTAAACCTAACCCTAACCCTAACTCTAAATCTAAACTTAAACCTATCCCTAACCCTAACACTCGCCATTACCCTAATCCTAACCCTAAACCTATCACTAACCCTTACCCTAACCCTCACCCTTACCCTTACCCTAAACCTAACCCTAAACCTAACCCTAACCCTAACCCTAACCGTAACCCCTAACCCTAAACCTAACCCTAATCCTTACCCTTATCCTAACCCTAACACTTACCCTTACCCTAAACCCTACCCTATCCCTAACCCTAACCCTAACCCTTACCCTAACAATAACCCTAAACCTAACCCTAAACCTTACCCTTACCCTAAACCTAACCCTAACCCTAACCCTAAAACTTACCCTTACCTTCAACCTAACCTTTAACCTAACCCTAACCCTAACCCTAACCCTAACCCTAACACATACCTGTACCCTAACACTAACCCTAACCTTAACCGTAACCCTAAACCTAACCTTATTCCTTACTCTAACCCAAACCCTAACAATAACCCTAACCCTATTTCTTACCCTTACCCTAACAATAACCCTAACCTTAACACAAACCTAAACCTAACCCTAACCCTAACCCTTACCCTTAAACTAACCCTAGCGCTAAACCTAACCCTTACCCTAACCCTAACCCTAAACCTAACCCTTGCCCTTACCCTAACCCTAACTCTAAACCTAACCCTAACCCTAACCCTTACCCTAAAACTAACCCTAAACCTAACCTAACAGTTACCGTTACCCTAACCCTAACCCTAACCCTAAACCTTACCCTTACCCTTACCCTAACCCTAACCCTAAACCTTACCCTTACCCTTACCCTAACACTAACCCTAACCCTAACCCTAAACCTAACCCTAACCCTACCCCTAACCCTTACCCATTCCCTAACCCTAACCCTAAACCTAACCCTTACCCTTACCCTAACCCTAAATCTAACCCTAACCCTACCCTAACCCTTACTCTTACGCTAACCCTAACCGTAACCTTAAACCAATCCTAACCCTAACCCTAACCCTTACCCTCACACTAACCCTAACCCTAATCCTTACCCTAACCCTAACCCTATCCCTAACCCTTACCGTTTCCCTAACCCTAACCCTAACCCTTACCTTTACCCTAACCCTAAACCTGACCCTAAACCTAACCCTAACCCTAACACTAAGCCTAAGCTTAACCCTAACCCTAAACCTAACCCTTACCCTTACCCTAACCCTAAACCTAACCCTAAACCTAACCCTAACCCTAACCCTAACCCGCAACTTTCCCTAACCCTAACCCTAAACCTAACCCTAACCCTAACCCTAAACCTTACCCTTACCTTTACCCTAACCCAAACCTTAACCCAACCCTAACCCTAAACCTAACCCTTACCCTACCACTAACACTAACCCTAATCCTTACCCTAAACCTAAGCCTATCCCTAACCCTTACCCTTTCCCTAACTCTAACCCTAACCCTAACCCTTACACTTACCCTAACCCTAAACCTAAACCTAAACCTAACAATAACCTTAACCCTAACCCTAACCTTAAACCTAACCCAAACCATAACCCTAACCCTAACCCGTACCTTTCCCTAACCCTAACCCTAAACCTAACCCTATCCCTAACCCTAACCCTGACCCTTACCCTTACCCTAACCCTAACCCTACACCTAACCCTAACCCTAACCCTAACACCTAACCCTAACCCTAACCATAACCCTAACCCTTACCCTTACCCTAACCCTAACCCTAACCCTGACCCTTACCATTACACTAACCCTAACCCTAACCTTAACCCCAACCCTAAACCTGACCCTAAACCTAACCCTAACAATTAACCTAACCCTAATCCTTACACTAGCCCTAACCCTAAGCCTAACACTTACCTTACACTAACCCTAACCCTAACCCTAACGCTTACCCTTAGCCTAACCCTAAACCTAACCCTAACCCCTAACCCTAACCCTAATCCTAACCCCTAAACCTAACCCGAACCATAACCATAACCCTTACCCTTATCCTAACCCTACCCCTAACCCTAAAACTTACCCTTACCCTAACCCCAACCCTAACCCGAACCCTAACCCTAACCCTAAACCTAACCGTAACCCTTACCCTTACCCTTAACCTAACCCTAACACTAATCCTAACTCTAAACCTAACCTTAACCGTAAACGTTACCCTTACCCTAACCCTAACCCTAACCCTAAACCTAACCCTAACCCTAACCGTAACTGTTACCCTAACCCTACCCCTGGCCCTAACCCTAACCCTAACCCTAACACTTACACTAACCCTAATCCTAACCCTAACACTAACCCTAACCCCTAACCCTAACCCTTAACCTAACCCTAACCCTAACACTAACCCTAACGTTACCCTTACCCTAAACCTAAACCTAACTATAACCTTAACCCAAACCCTAACCCTAACCCTAACACTAACCCTAACCCTTACCCTAAGCCTAACCCTAACTCTAACTTTAAACCTAACGCTAACCCTAACCATAAGCCTAACCCTTACCATTACCCTAACCCTAACCCTAAACCTAACCCTAACCCTAACCCTAACTCTAAACTTAAACCTATCCCTAACCCTAACACTCGCCATTACCCTAACCCTAACCCTAAACCTATCACTACCCCTTACCCTAACCCTCACCCTTACCCTTAACCTAAACCTAACCCTAAACCTAACCCTAACCCTAACCCTAACCCTAACCCCTAACCCTAAACCTAACCCTAATCCTTACCCTTATCCTAACCCTAACACTAACCCTAACACTTACCCTTACCCTAAACCCTACCCTATCCCTAACCCTAACCCTAACCCTTACCCTAACAATAACCCTAACCCTAACCCTAAACCTTACCCTTACCCTAAACCTAACCCTAACCCTAACCCTAAAACTTACCCTTACCTTCAACCTAACCCTTAACCTAACCCTTATCCCTACCCTAACGCTAACCCTAACCCTAACCCTAACACATACCTGTACCCTAACACTAACCCTAACCTTAACCGTAACCCTAAACCTAACCCTAACCCTTACCCTAACTCAAACCCTAACCCTAACCCTAACCTTATTCCTTACCCTTACACTAACAATAACCCTAACCTTAACACAAACCTAAACCTAACCCTAACCCTAACCCTTACTCTTACCCTAACCCTAGCGCTAAACCTAACCCTAACCCTAACCCTAACCCTAACCATAACCATAACAGTAATCCTAATCCTAACCATTACCCTTACCCTAACCCTAAACCTAAACCTAACCCTAACCCTAACCCTAACCCTAACCTTTACCCTAACCCTTATCCTTACCCGAACCCTAAACCTGACCCTAACCCTAAACCTAACCCTAAACGTAACCCTAACCCTGGCCCTAACCCTAACCCTAACCCTAACACTAATCCTAACACTTACCCTAAACCTAACCCTAACCATTGCCCTTATCCTAAATCTAACCCTAAACTTAACCCCAACCCTAAACCTAACCCTAACCGTAACCCTTACCCTAACACTTACCCTAACCGTAACCCTAAACCTAACCCTAACCCTCACGCTAACCCTAACTCTAACCCTAAAACTTACCATAACCCTAACCCTAACCCTAACCCTTAACCTTAGCCTAACCCTAACCCTAACCCTAACCTTAACCCAACCCTAAACCTAACCCTAATCCTAAATCTAACCCTTACCCTTACACTAACCCTAGTCCTAAACCTTACCCTACCCCAACCCTAACCCTTAACCTAACCCTAAACATAATCCTAACCCTAACCCTTACCCTTACCCTAACACTAACCCTAAACCTAACCCTAACCTAACTCTAACCCTAACCTTAACCCTAACGCTTATCCTTACCCTAATCCTAACCCTAAACCTAACCATAAACCTAAACCTAACCCTTGCCCTTACCCTAACCCTAACTCTAAACCTAACCCTAACCCTTACCCTAACACTAACCCTAACCCTAACCTAACACTTACCGTTACCCTAACCCTAACCCTAACCCTAAACCTTACCTTTACCCTTACCCTAACCCTAACCCTAAACCTTACCCTTACCCTTACCCTAACACTAACGCTAACCCTAACCCTAAACCTAACCCTAACCCTACCCCTAAACCTTACCCGTTCCCTAACCCTAACCCTAAACCTAACCCTTACCCTTACCCTAACCCTAAACCTAACCCTAAACCTAACCCTAACCCTAACCCTAACCCTTACTCTTACACTAACCCTAACCGTAACCTTAAACCAATCCTAACCCTAACCCTAACCCTTACCCTCACACTAACCCTAACCCTAATCCTTACCCTAATCCTAACCCTATCCCTAACCCTTACCGTTTCCCTAACCCTAACCCTAACCCTTACCTTTACCCTAACCCTAAACCTGACCCTAAACCTAACCCTAACCCTAACACTAAGACTAAGCTTAACCCTAACCCTAAACCTAACCCTTACCCTTACCCTAACCCTAAACCTAACCCTAAACCTAACCCTAACCCTAACCCTAACCCGCAACTTTCCCTAACCCTAACCCTAAACCTAACCCGAACCCTAACCCTAACCCTGACCCTTACCCTTTCCCTAACCCTAACCCTACACCTAACCCTAACCCTAACCCTAACCCTAACACCTAACCCTAACCCTAACCATAACACTTACCCTTACCCTAACCCTAAAACTAACTCTGACCCTTACCATTACCCTAACCCTAACCCGAAACTTTACCCCAACCCTAAACCTAACCCTAACCCTAACCCTAACCCTAGGCCTAACACTTACCCTTACCCTAACCCTAAACCTAACCCTGACTCTAACACTAACCCTAAACCTAACCGCCAACCCTAACCCTCACACTAACCCCTAACCCTATCCCTAACCATAGCCATAACCCTTACACTTTTCCTAACCCTACCCCTAACCCTTAAACTTACGCTTATCCTAACCCCTCCCTAACTCTAACCTTAACCCTAACCCTTCCCCTAACCCTAACCCCAACCCTAACCCGACCCTAACCCTTGCCCTTACATTAAACTTAAACCTAACCCTAACCCGAACCCTAACCCTTACCCTTACACTAACCCTAACCCTAATCTTAACCCTAACCCAACAGTAAACCGAACCTTATCCCTAACCCATATCCTTATCCTAACCCTAGCCATAACCCTAACCCTAAGCCTAAACCTAACCCAAAACCTACCCTTACTCTTACGCTAACCCTAACCCTAACCCTTACCATTACCCTAACACTAACCCTAACCCTAACCCTAATGCTAAACCTAACCCTAACCCTAACACTAACCCTTACCCTGACCCTAACCCTAACCCTAACACTAACCCTAACCATAAACCTAATCCTAACCCTAACCCTAACCGTAACCCTAACCCTTACCCTAATCCTAACCCTAACCATAACCCTTACCCTAACCCTAAACCTTACCCTTACCCTAACCTTAAACCTAACCCAAACCCTAACCCGAACCCTTACCCTTACATTAACCCTAACCCTAAACTTAACCCTGACCCGAACCCTAACCCTAACCCTAAACCTAACCTTAATCCTAACCCTTACCGTTACCCTTATGCGAACCCTAACCCGAAACCTAACCGTAACCCTTACCCTAACCCTAACCCTAACCATAACCATAACCCTTAACCTAACCCTAACAATAACCCTAACCCTAACCCTTACCCTAACCCTAACCCTGGCCCTAACCCTAACCCTAAACCTAACCCTAACCCTAACACTTACCCTAACCCTAACCCTAACCATTGCCCTTATCCTAACCCTTACCCTAAACTTAATCCCAACCCTAACACTAACCCTAACCCTTACCCTAACACTTACCCTAACCCTAACCCTAACCTTAACCCTTACCCTAACCCTAAATCTAACCCTAAAACTTACCCTAAACCTAACCCGAATCTTAACACTTAACCTTACCCTAACCCTAACCCTAACCCTTACCCTAACCCTAACCCTTACCCTAATCCTAATCCTAACCCTAACCCTAACCCTTACCCTAATCCTAACCCTAACACTAACCCTAACCTCTAACTTTAACCCTTAACCTAACCCTAACCCTAACCCTAACAGTTACCCTTACCCTTACCCTAAACTAACCTAATTCTAACCCTAACCCAAACCCTAACCCTTACCCTAACCCTAACCCTAACACTTACCCTAACCCTAACCCTAACCTTAAACCTAACCCTAACCCTAACCATAATCCTAACCCTTACCCTAACCCTAACCCTAACCCTAACCTTAACCCAACCCTAAACCTAACCCAAACCCTAACCCTAACCCTTACCCTTACCCTAACCCTAGCGCTAAACCTAACCCTAACCCTAACACTAACCATAACCCTTACCCTAACCCTAACCCTACCCTAACCCTAAACCTAACCCTAACACTTACCCTAACCCTACCCCTAACCATTACCCTTATCCTAACCCTAACTCATACCCTACCCCTAACCCTAACCCTTACCCTAACACTTACCCTAACCCTAACCCTAACCCTAAACTTACCCTTACCCTAACCCTAACTCTAACCCTTAAACTTACCCTAACCCTAACCCTAACCTTAACACTTAAACTTACCCTAACCCTAACAATAACCCTAACCCTTACCTAACCCTAACCCTAACCCTAACACTTCCCCTAAACCTAACCCTAACCCTTACCCTAATCCTAACCCTAACCCTTACCTTAATCCTAACCCTAACACTAACCCTAACCCCTAACCGAACCCTAACCCTAAACCTAACCCTTACCCTTACCCTTAGGCTAACCCTAACCCTTACCTGAACCCTAAACCTAACCCTAACCCTAACCCTAACCCGTAACTTTCCCTAACCCTAACCCTAACCCTAACCCTAAACCTAACCCTGACCCTTACCCTTGCCCTAACCCTAACCCTTACCCTACACCTAACCCTAACCCTAACCCTAACCCTAACGCTAAACCTAACCCTAACCTTAACCCTGACCCTTACCCTAACCCTAACCCTAACCATAAAATTAACCCCAGCCCTAACCTAACCCTAACCCTAACTCTTACCCTAACACTTACCCTAACGCTAACCCTAACACTTACCCTTACCCTAACCCTAACTCTAACCCTAAAACTTACCCTTACCCTAACCCTAACCTTAACACTTAACTTTACCCTAACCCTAACCCTAACCCTTACCCTAACCCTACCCCTAACACTTACACTAACCCTAACCTTACCCTAACCCTAACCCTTACCCTAATCCTAATCATAACACTAACCCTAACCTCTAACCCTAACCCTTAACCTAACCCTAACCCTAACCCTAAACCTTACCCTTATCTTAACCCTAACCCTAATCCTAACCTTAACCCTAAACCTTATCCTTATCATAAACCTAACCCTAACACTTACCCTAACACTTACCCTTACCTTAAACCTTACCCTATCCCTAACCCAAACCCTAATCCTAACCCTTTCCCTAACCATAACCCTAACACTAACACTAACCCTAAACCTTCCCCTTACCCTAAACCTAACCCTAACCCTTACCCTAAACCTAACCCATACCCTAACCCTTACCCTTATCTTAACCCTAAACCTAAACTTAACCCTTACCCCTACCCTAACACTAACCCTAACCCTAACCCTAAACCTAAACCTAACTCTAACACATACCCTTAACCTAACTCTAACCCTAACCTTATCCGTAACCCTAAACCTAACCGTAATCCTAACCCTAAACCATACCATAACCCTAACCCTATCCCTAAACTTTACCCTTACCCTTACCCTTACCCTAACCCTAACCCTAACCTTAACCCAACCCTAAACCTAACCCAAACCCTAACCCTAACCCTAACCCTTAACCTTACACTAACACTAGGGCTAAACCTAACACTAACCCTAACCCTAACCGTAACCCTTACCCTAACCCTAACCCTAACCCTAACCCTAACACTTACCCTAAACCTACCCCTAACCATTAAACTTATCCTAACCCTAACCCTAAACTTAACCACAACCCTAAACCTAACCCTAACCCTAACCCTTACCCTAACACTTACCCTAACCCTAACCCTAACACTAACCCTTACCCTAACCCTAAACCTAACTCTAATCCTAACCTTAACCCTAACCCTAACCCTTACCCTAACTCTAACCCTAACCCCTACCCTAAACCTAACCCTAACCCTAACCCTAACCTTAAACCTAACCATAAGCATAACCCCAAACCGAACCCTTACTCTTACCCTAACCCTAACCCTTACCCTAACTCTAACCCTAACCCTTACCCTAAACCTAACCCTAACCCTAACCCTAACTTTAAACCTAACCATAAGCATAACCCCAAACCGAACCCTTACTCTTACCCTAACCCTAACCCTAAGCCTAACCCTAACCCTAACCCTAACCCTAACTCTAACCTTAACCCTAACACTAACCCTAAACCCTGCCCTTACCATAACCCTAACCCTAAACGTATCACTAACCCTATCCCTAACCCTAACCCTTAACCTTTACCTAATTCTAACCCTAACCCTAACCCCTATCCCTAACACTAACCCTAACCCTTACCCTTATCCTAACCGTAACCCTAACCCTGACAATTACCCTTACCCTAACCCTTACCCTAACCCTAAACCTAACCCTAACCCTTACCCTAACCCTAACCCTAACCTTAAATCTTACCCTTACCCTAAACCTAACCCTAACCCTAACCCTAAACCTAACCCTAACCCTATCCCTAACCCTTACCCTTACCTTAACCCTAACCCTAACCCTTATCCTTACCCTAACGCTAAACCTAACCCGTACCTTTACCTAACCCTAACCCTAAACCTAACCCTAACCCTAACCCTGACCCTTACCATTACCCTAACCCTAATCCTAACCTTAACCACAAGCCTAAACCTAACCCTAAACCTAACCATCACACTTACCCTAACCCCAATCCTTACCCAAACCCTACCCTAAACCTAAACCTAAGCCTAACACTTACCCTTACCCTAACCCTAACTCTAACCCTAACGCTTACCCTTACCCTAACCCTAAACCTCACCCTAACCCTAACCCTAATCCTAACCGCTAACCCTAAACCTAACCCTAACCCCTAAACCTAACCCTAACCCTAACCATAACCCTTACCCTTTTCCTAACCCTAACCCTAACCCTAACACTAACCCTAAGCTTAAACCTAACTCTAACCCTAATACTATCCTTATCCTTTACCCTTACACTAACCCTAACCCTAACCTTAACCCTAACACGAACCCTAACACTAAGCCTAAAACTAACCTTACCCCTACCCCTTATCCTTACCCTACACCTAACCATAACCCTAACCCTAAGCGTAACCCTAAATCAAGACCTAACCTTTACCCTTACGCTAACCCTAACCCTAAACCTAACCATAACCCTTACCCTAACACTAACACTAATCCTAACTCTAACCCTAACCTTAACCCTAACCCTTACCCTTACCCTAACCGTAACCCTAACCTGAACACTAAACCTAACCCTAACCATAACCCTAACCCTAAACCTAACCCTAAACCTAACACTAACCCTGACCCTTACCCTTACCCTTACCCTAACCTTAACCCTACACCTAACCCTAACCCTAACCCTAACCCTAAACCTAACCCTAACCCTAACCCTAACCTGAACACTAAACCTAACCCTAACCCTAACCCTTACCCTAACACTTACCCTAACGCTAACCCTAACCCTAACCTTAACACTTACCCTTACCCTAACCCTAACTCTAACCCTAAAACTTATCCTTACCCTAACAGTAACCTTAACACTTAACCTTACCCTAAACCTAACCCTAACCCAAACCCTAACCCTTACTCTTATCTTAACCTTAAACCTAAACCTAACACTTACCCCTACCCTAACCCTAACCCTAACCCTAACCCTAACCCTAACACATACCCTTACCCTAAATGTAACCCTAACATTAACCGTAACCCTAAAACTAACCCTAACCCTAACCCTACCCATACCCTAACCCTAACCCTAACCCTAAACCTTACCCTTACCCTTACCCTTACCCTTACCCTTACCCTAACCCTAACCCTAGCCTTAACCCAACCCTAAACCTAACCCAAGCCCTAACCCTAACACTAAACCTTAACCTTACACTAACCCTAGCGCTAAACCTAACACTAACCCTAACCCTAACCCTAACCCTAACACATACTCTTACCCTAACACTAACACTAACCCTAACCCTAACCATTACCTTAACCCTAACCCTAACCCTAACACTTACCCTTACTCTAATCCTAACCCTAAACCTAACTCTAACCCTTAACCTTACCCTAATCCTAACCCTAACCCTAACCCTTACACTTATCCTAACCCTTACCCTAACCCTAACACTTACCCTTATCGTAAAGCCTACCCTAACCCTAACCCTAACCCTAACCCTTACCCTAACCCTAACCCTAACTCTAACCCTTACCCTTACCCTAAACCTAAACCTAACCCTAACCCTAACCCTTTCCCTTATCCTAAACCTAAACCTAACCCTAACTCTAACCCTAAAACTTACCCTTATCCTTACCTTAACCCTAACCTAACCCTAACCCTTCCCTTACCCTAACGCTAACCCTTACCCTTAACTTGACCGTAACCCTACTCCTAACATTTACCCTTACCCTAACGCTAACCCTAAAGCTAAACTTAACACTAACCCTAACACATACTCTTACCCTAACACTAACCCTAACCCTAGCCCTAACCCTTACCCTAACCCTAACCCTAACACTTATCTTTACCCTAACCCTAACCGTAACCTTAACCCTAAACCTAAATGTAACCCTAAACCTGACCCTTACCCTTACCCTCACCCTAAACCTAAACGTAAACGTAACCCTATCCCTAACCCTAACCCTAACCTTAACCTTAAACGCTTATCCTTACCCTAACCCTAACCCTAAACATAACCCTAACCCTAACCTTAACCCTAACCCTTTCCCTTACGCTAACCCTAACCCTATCCCTAACCCTAAACCTAACACTTACCCTTACTCTAACCCTAACCCTAAACCTAACTCTAACCCTTAACCTTACCCTAAATCTAACCCTAACCCTAACCCTAACCACAACCCTAACCCTTACCCTTACTTAACCCTAACCCTAAACCTAACCCTAACCATAAAGGTAACATTAACCCTAACCCTAACCATTATCCTTACCCTAACCCTAACCCTAAAACTCACCCGAACTCTAACCCTAACCTTAACCCTAACCCCTAACCCTAACCCTAACCCTTACCCTTATCCTAAACCTAACCCTAACCATTACCCTTATACTAACCCTGACCCTAAACTTAACCCCAACCCTAAACCTAACCCTAAACCTTAACCTTACACTTACACTAACCCTAACACTTACCCTCACCCTAACCCTAACCATAACCCTAAACCTTACCCTAACCCTAACCCTAACCCTAACCTTTACACTTACCCTTACCCTAACCCTAACGCTTACCCTAACCGTAACCCTAATCCTAACCCTAACACTTACCCTAACCCTAACCCTAAACCTTACCCTAACCCTAACCCTACCCTAACCCTTACCCTAATCCTAACCCTAACCCTAACCCCTAACCCTAACCCTTAACATAACCCTGACCCTAACCCTAACCCTAACACTTACCCTTACCCTAACCCTAAACCTAACTCTAACCCTAACCCTAAACCTAACCCTTACCCTAACCCTAACCCTAACCCTAAACATTAACCATACCTGTACCCTAACACTAACCCTAACCTTAACCCTAACCCTAACCCATACCCTTACCCTAACACTAACTCTGAACCTAAACCGAACCCTAACCCTATCCCTAACCCTAACTCTTATCCTCACCCTAACCCTAACCCTAAACCTAACCCTAACCCTACCCCTAACCCTTACCCTTTCTCTAACCCTAACCTTAAACCTAACCCTTACCCTTACCCTAACCCTAAACCTAACCCTAAACCTAACCCTACCCCTAACCTTTACCCTAACCTTAACCCAACCCTAACCCTAACCCTAACCCTTACGCTTACCCTAACTCTAACCCTAACTTTAACCCAACCCTTACCCTAACCCTAAACATTACCCTAACACTAACCCTAACCCTAATCCTTACCCTAACCCTAACCCTACCCCTGACGCTTACCGTTTCCCTAACCCTAAAACTAACACTAACCCATACCCTTACCCTAACACAAAACCTAACCCTAACCTTAACCCTAAACTTAAACCTAACCCAAACCCTAACCCTAACCCTACGCCGTACCTTTCCCTAAACCTAACCCTAACCCTAACCCTAACCCTAACCCTAACCCTACTAATAACCCTAACACTAACCCTAAAATTAACACCTAACACTAACCCTAACCCTAAACCTTACCCTTACCTAACTCTAATCCTAACGCTGACCCTTACCATTACCCTAACCCTAACCCTAAACTTATCCCCGTCCCTAAACCTAACCCTAACCCTAACCCTAACCGTAAGCCTAAGCCTAAAACTTACCCTTACCCTAACCCTAACCCGAAACCTAACGCTTACCCTTACTCTAAACCTAAACCAAACCGTAACCCTAACCCTAACCCTAATCCTAACCTCTAAACCTAACCCTAACCATTCCACTAACCCTAACCGTAACCCTAACCCTAAACCTGCCCCTAACCCAAACCCTAACCTTAACCCTAACCCTTACCCTTCCACTAAAACTAACCCTAACCTTAACCCTAACCCGAACCCTAACCCTAACCATAACAATAAACCTAAACCTAAACCTAACACTAACCCTAACCCTAACCCTGGCCCTAACCCTAACCCTGGCCCTAACCCTAACCCTAACCCTAACCCTAAACCTAACACTTAACATAACCCTAACACTAACAATAACACTTACCCTAACCCTAACCCTAACCCTAAACCTTACCCTAACCCTAACCCTAACCCTTACCCTAACCCTATCCTAACACTAACCCTAACCCCTAACCCTAACCCTTAACCTAACCCTAACCCTAACCCTAACCCTAACCCTTACCCTTACCCTAACCCTAAACCTAACTCTAACCCTAACCCTAACCCTAACCCTAACCTTAAACCTAACCCTAACCCTAACCATAACCCTAACCCTTACCCTTCCCCTAACCCTAACCCTAACCCTAACCCTAATCCTAACCCTAATCCTTACCCTTAACCTAACCCTAACACTAACCCTAACCCTTACCCTAACCCTAACCCTAACCCTACCCTAAACCTTACCCTTACCCTAAACCTAACCCTAACCGTTACTCTAAACCAAACCCTAACCCTAACCCAAACCCTTACCCTTATCTTAACCCTAAACCTAAACCTAACCCTTCCCCTACCCTAACGCTAAGCCTAACCCTAACCCTAACCCTAACCCAAACCCTAACACATACTCTTACCCTAACCCTAACCCTAACGCATAACTTAACCCTAACCCTAATCCTAACCCTTACCCTTACTCTAACCCTAAACCTAACCTTAACCCAACCCTTAACCTAAGCCTAAACCTAACCCTAACCCTAACCCTAACCCTTACCCTTACACTAACCCTAACCCTAACCCTAACCTTAACCCTAACCCGAACCCTAACCCTAACACTAAACCTAACCTCAACCCTAACCCTTATCCTTACCCTAACCATAACCATAACCCATACCCTAACCCTAACCCTAATCCTAACCCTTACTCTTAATCTAACCCTAACCCTACACTTAACCCAACCCTTAACCTAACCCTAACCCTAACCCTAAGCCTAAACCTTACCCTTACACTAACCCTAGCGCTAAACCTAACGCTAACCCTAACCCCTAACCCTAACCGTAACCCTAATCCTAACCCTAACAATAAACTTAATGCTAACTCTAACCCTAACCCTAACCCTTACTCTAAACCTAACCCTAACCCTAACCCTAACACTTACCCTTACACTAACCGTAACCCTAACCTTAACCATAACCTGAACCCTAATCCTAACCCTAAACCTAACCTCAACCCTAACCCTTATCCTTACCCTAACCCTAACCATAACCATAACCCTAAGCCTAACCCTAACCCTAACCCTAAACCTAACCCTTACCCGTACGCTAACCCTAAGCCCAAAACCTAACCGTAACCCATACCCTTACCCTAACCCTAATACAAATCCTAACTCTAACCCTAATCTTAATCCTAACCCTTACCCTTACCATAACCCTACCCCTAACCCTCACCCTAAACCTAACACGAACCCTAACCCTAACCCTTACCCTAACCCTAACCCTGGCCCTGACCCTAACCATAACCCTAACCCTATCCCTATCCCTAACCCTAACACTTACCCTAACCCTACCCCTAACCATTACCCTTATCAGAACCCTAACCCCAAACTTAACCCCAACACTAAACCTAACCCTAACCCTAACACTTACCCTAACACTTAAACTAACCCTAACCCTAACCCTAACCCTAACACTTACCCTTACCCTAACCCTAATTCTAACCCTAAAACTTACCCTAACCTTAACCCTAACCTCAACACTTAACACTTAACCTTACCCTAACCCTAACCCTAACACTTACCCTAACCCTAGCGCTAAACCTAACCCTAACCCTAGCCCTAGCACTAAACCTTACCCTAACCACAACCGTAATCCTAACCCTAACCCTTACCTTACCCTAACCCTAACCCTAAACCTAACCCTAACCCTAACTCTAACACTAATGTTAACCCTAAACCTTATTCTTAACCTAACCCTAACCCTAACCCTAACCCTAACCCTAACCCTAAACCAAACCCTTCCCCTTCCCCTAACCCTAACCCTAACCCTAACCCTTACCCTAAACCTAAACCTAATCCTAACCCTAACCCTTACACCTACCCTAACCCTAACCCTAACCTTAACCCTAACCCTAACCCTTACCCTTACCCTAACCCTAACTCTGAAAGTAAACCGAACTCTAACACTATCCCTAAACCTAAATATTATCCTTACCCTAACCTTAACCCTACACCTAATGCTAACCCTAACCCCTAACCCTAACTCTAACCCTACTCCTAACCCTAACCCTAATACTCATCCTAACCCTTACCCTTACCCTAACCCTAACCCTTATCCTTACCCTTACCCTAAACCTAACCCTAAACCTAACCCTAACCCTTACCCTTATCCTAACACTAACTCTAATCTTAACCCAAACACTAACCCTAACGCTAACCCTTACACTTTCCCTAACCTTAACACTAACTCTAACACTTAACCTTACCCTAAACCTAACCCTAACCTTAAACCTAACCCTAACCATAACCCTAAACCCTAACACTAACTCTAACCCTAACACTTAACCTTACCCTAACCCTAACCCTAAGCCTTACCCTTACCCTAACCCTAACCCTAAACCTAACCCTATCCCTAACCCTAACCCTAACCCTAACACTAACACTTACCCTAACCCTAACCCTAACCATTACCCTTACCCGAAACTAAACCTAACCTTAACCCCAACCCTAAACCTAACCCTAACCCTAACCCTTACCCTAACACTAACCCTAACCCTAACCCTAACCCTAACACTTACCCTTACCCTAACCCTAACCCTAACCCTAAACCTAACACTAACCGTAACACTTACCCTTACCCTAACCCCAACCCTAATCCTAACCCTAACCCTAACCCTTACACTTATCCTAACCCTTACCCTAACCCTAACACTTACCCTTATCGTAAAGCCTACCCTAACCCTAACCCTAACCCTAACCCTTACCCTAACCCTAACCCTAACCCTAACCCTTACCCTTACCCTAAACCTAAACCTAACCCTAATCCTAACCCTTTCCCTTATCCTAAACCTAAACCTAACACTAACCCTAACCCTAAAACTTACCCTTATCCTTACCTTAACCCTAACCTAACCCTAACCCTTCCCTTACCCTAACGCTAACCCTTACCCTTAACTTAACCGTAACCCTAACCCTAACAGTTACCCTTACCCTAACGCTAACCCTAACCCTAAACTTAACACTAACCCTAACACATACTCTTACCCTAACACTAACCCTAACCCTAACCCTAACCCTTACCCTAACCCTAACCCTAAACCTAACCCTAACACTTACCTTTACCCTAACCCTAACCCTAACCTTAACCCTAAACATAAATGTAACCCTAAACCTGACCTTTACCCTTACCCTCACCCTAAACCTAAACGTAAACGTAACCCTATCCCTAACCCTAACCCTAACCTTAACCTTAAACGCTTATCCTTACCCTAACCCTAACCCTAAACCTAACCCTAACCCTACTCCTAACCCTAACCCTAACCCTAACCTAACCCTAACCTTAATGCTAACTCTAACCCTCACCCTAACCCTTACACTAAACCTAATCCTAACCCTAACGCTAGCCCTAGCCCTTACCCTTACACTAACCATAACCCTAAACCTAAACCTAACCCTAACCCTAACCCTAACACCTAACCTTAACCCTAACCCTAACCCTAACCTTACCCTTATCCTATCCCTAACCCAGAACTTAATCCCAACCTTAAACCTAAACCTAACCCTAACCCTAACCCTAACCCTAAACATTACCCTTACCCTAACCCTAAACCTAACCCTAACCCTAAACCTAACCCATAACCCTAACCCTAACCCTAACCTCTAACCCTAACCCTAACCCTAACCCTTAACCTTATCCTAACCCTACACCTAACCCTAAAACTTACCCTTACCCTAACCTCAATCCTAACCCTAACCCTAACCCTAAACCTCACCCTAACCCTAACCCTAACCCTAACCCTCAACCTAATGCTAACTCTAACCCCTAACCTTAACCCTAACCCTAATCCTAACCCTAACAATAACCCTAACGCTAACCTAACCCTAAACTTAATGCTAACTCTAACCCTAACCCTAACCCTTACCCTAAACCTAACCCTAACCCTAACCCTAACCCTAAGCCTTACACTTACCATAACCCTAACCCTAGCCCTAACCCTAATCCTTACCCTAACCCTAACCCCAACTCTTACCCTTACCCTAACCCTAACCCTAACCTTAACCCCAACCCTAACCTAAACATAACCCTAATCCTAACCCTAACCCTTACCCTTGCCCTAACCCTAAACCTAAAACTAACCCTAACCCTAACCTAACCCTAACCCTTACCCTAACCCTAACCCTAATACTCATCCTAACCCTTACCCTTATCCTAACCCTAACCCTAACCCTTATCCTTACCCTTACCCTAAACCTAACCCTAAACCTAACCCTAACCCTTACCCTTATCCTAACACTAACTCTAACCTTAACCCAAAACCTAACCCTAACGCTAACCCTTACACTTTCCCTAACCTTAACACTAACTCTAACACTTAACCTTACCATAAACCTAACCCTAACCTTAAACCTAACGTTAACCATAACCCTAAACCCTAACACTAACTCTAACCCTAACACTTACCCTTACCCTAACACTAACCCTAAGCCTTACCCTTACCCTAACCCTAACCCTAAAGCTAACCCTATCCCTAACCCTAACCCTTACCCTTACCCGAAACTAAACCTAACCTTAACCCCAACCCTAAACCTAACCCTAACCCTAACCCTTACCCTAACACTAACCCTAACCCTAACACTTACCCTTACCCTAACCCTAACCCTAACCCTAAACCTAACCCTAACCGTAACACTTACCCTTACCCTAACCCCAACCCTAATCCTAACCCTAACCCTAACCATTACACTTATCCTAACCCTTACCCTAACCCTAACACTTACCCTTATCGTAAAGCCTACCCTAACCCTAACCCTAACCCTAACCCTTACCCTAACCCTAACCCTAACCCTAACCCTTACCCTTACCCTAAACCTAAACCTAACCCTAACCCTAACCCTTTCCCTTATCCTAAACCTAAACCTAACCCTAACCCTAACCCTAACCCTAAAACTTATCCTTATCCTTACCTTAACCCTAACCAAACCCTAACCCTTCCCTTACCCTAACGCTAACCCTTACCCTTAACTTAACCGTAACCCTAAACCTAACAGTTACCCTTACCCTAACGCTAACCCTAACCCTAAACTTAACACTAACCCTAACACATACTCTTACCCTAACACTAACCCTAACCCTAACCCTAACCCTTACCCTAACCCTAACCCTAACCCTAACACTTATCTTTACCCTAACCCTAACCCTAACCTTAACCCTAAACCTAAATGTAACCCTAAACCTGACCTTTACCCTTACCCTCACCCTAAACCTAAACGTAAACGTAACCCTATCCCTAACCCTAACCCTAACCTTAACCTTAAACGCTTATCCTTACCCTAACCCTAACCCTAAACCTAACCCTAACCCTAACCTTAACCCTAACCCTTTCCCTTACGCTAACCCTCACCCTATCCCTAACCCTAAACCTAACACTTACCCTTACTCTAACCCTAACCCTAAACCTAACTGTAACCCTTAACCTTACCCTAACACTAACCCTAAACCTAACCCTAACCCTAACCCTAACCCTAACCCTAACCCTAACACTTACCCTTACCCTAACCCTAACCCTAACCCTAAACCTAACCCTAACCGTACCACTTACCCTTACCCTAACCCCAACCCTAATCCTAACCCTAACCCTAACCCTTACACTTATCCTAACCCTTACCCTAACCCTAACACTTACCCTTATCGTAAAGCGTACCCTAACCCTAACCCTAACCCTAACCCTTACCCTAACCCTAACCCTAACCCTTACCCTTACCCTAAACCAAAACCTAACCCTAACCCAAACCCTTTACCTTATCCTAAACCTAAACCTAACCCTAACCCTAACCCTAAAACTTACCCTTATCCTTACCTTAACCCTAACTAACCCTAACCCTTCCCTTACCCTAACGCTAACCCTTACCCTTAACTTAACCGTAACCCTATCCCTAACAGTTACCCTTACCCTAACCCTAACCCTAACTCTAAACTTAACCCTAACCCTAACCCTAACCCTTGCCCTTACCCTAACCCTAACCCTAAACCTATCACTAACCCTAACCCTAACCTTTACCCTTACCCTTACCCTAATGCTATCCCTAACCCTAACCCTAACCCTAATACATACCCTTACCCTAACCCTAACCCTAACCTTAACCATAACCCTAAACCTAACCCTAAACCTAACCCTAACCCTAACCCATACCCTAAACCTAACCCTAATCCTAACCCTTACCCTTACCCTAACCCTAAACCTAACCTTAACCCAAACTTTACCCTAAACCTTACCCGTACCCTAACACATACCCTTACCCTAACCCTAACCCTAACCCTTACCCTAACCCTAACCCTAATCCTAACCCGAACCCTAACCCTAACCCTAACCTAACCCTAACCTTAATGCTAATTCTAACCCTCACCCAAACCCTTACCCTAAACCTAAACCTAAACCTAACCCTAGCCCTAACCCTTACCCTTACACTAACCGTAACCCTAAACCTAACCCTAACACTAACCCTAACCGTAAAACCTAACCCTAACCCTAACCCTTACCCTTACACTAACCCTAACCCTCCCCCTAGTCCTTACCCTTACCCTATCCCTAACCCTAACCATGACCTTAACCTAACCATAACCCTAAACTCTAACACTAACCCTAACCCAAACCCTAACCCTAACCCATAACCCTAACCCTAAACCTAACCCTAAACTCTAACCCTAACCCTAGCCATAACCCTAAACCTTACCCTTATCCTAACCCTACACCTAACCCTAAAATTTACCCTTACCTAACCCCAATCCTAACCCTAACCCTAACCCTAAACCTCACCCTAACCCTAACCCTAACCCTAACCCTAACCCTAAACCTAATGCTAACCCTAACCCCTAAACCTAATCCTAACCCTAACAATAACCCTAACACTAACCTAACCCTAAACTTAATGCTAACTCTAACCCTAACCCTAACCCATACCCTAAACCTAACCTTAACCCTAACCCTAACCCTAAGCCTTACACTTACCCTAACCCTAACCCTAACCCTAACCCTAACCCTAATCCTTACCCTAACCCTAACCCCAACACTTACCCTTACCCTTACCCTAACCCTAACCCTAACCTTTACCCCAACCCTAACCTAACCATAACCCTAACCCTAACCCTTACCCTTGCCCTAACCCTAACCCTAAAACTAACCCTAATCCTAACCTAACCCTAACCCTTACCCTAACCCTAACCCTAATACTCACCCTAACCCTTACCCTTACCCTAACCCTAACCCTAACCCTTATCCTTACCCTTACCCTAACCCTAACCCTAAACCTAACCCTAACTCTTACCCTTATCCTAACACTAACTCTAACCTTAACCCAAACCCTAACCCTAACGCTAACCCTTACACTTTCCCTAACGTTAACACTAACTCTAACACTTAAACTTACCCTAAACTTAACCCTAACCCTAAACCTAACCCTAACCATAACCCTAAACGTTAACACTAACCCCTAACCCTAACCGTAACACTAACACTTACCCTAACCCTAACCCTAACCCTTACCCTTACCCGAAACTAAACCTAACCTTAACCCCAAACCTAAACCTAACCCTAACCCTAACCATTACCCTAACACTAACCCTAACCCTAGCCCTAACCCTAACACTTATCCTTACTCTAACCCTAACCCTAACCTAACCCTTACCCTAACCCTAACCCTAACTCTAACCCTAACACTTACCATTACCCTAACCCTAACCCTAACCCTAAACCTTACCCTAACCCTAACCCTAACCCTAACCCTAACACTTACCCTTACCCTAACCCCAACCCTAATCCTAACCCTAACCCTAACCCTTGCACTTATCCTAACCCTAAACCTAAGCCTAACACTTACCCTTATCGTAAAGCCTACCCTAACCGTAACCCTAACCCTAACCCTTACCCTAACCCTAACCCTAACCGTAACCATTACCCTTACCCTAAACCTAAACCTAAACCTAACCCTAACCCTTTCCCTTACCCCAAACCTAAACCTAAGCCTAACCCTAACCCTAAAACTTACCCTTATCCTTACCTTAACCCTAACCCTAACCCGAACCCTTCCCTTACCCTAACGCTAACCCTTACCCTTTCCTTAACCGTAACCCTAACCCTAACAGTTACCCTCACCCTAACGCTAACCTAACCCTAACCTTAACCCTAACCCTAACACATACCCTTACCCTAACACTAACCCTAACCCTAACCGTAACCCTAAACCTAAACCTAACCCTAACCCTAACCCTAACCGTTAAACTAACCCTATCCCTAACCCTAAACTTTACCCTTACCCTAAACCTAACCCTAACCCTAACACTAACCCTAACGCTTACCCTAACCCTAACCCTAACCCTAACCCTTATCCTAACCCTAACCCTAACCCTAACCTTAAACGTTAACCTAACCCTAACAATAACCCTAACCTCTAACCCTAACCCTTACCCTAACCCAAGCCTAACCCTAACCCTAACCCCTAACCCTAACCCTAACACTAACCCCTATCCCTAACCATAACCCTAACACTTACCCTTATCCTAACCCTAACCCTAACTCTAACACTTACCCTTACCCTAACCCCTAACCCTAACCCTAACCCTAACCCTAAACTTAACACTAACCCTAACCCTTACCAGAACCCTAACCCGAACCCTAACCTTAACCGTAACCCTAGCCCTAATCCTTACCCTTACCCTAAAACTAACCCTAACCCTAACCCTAACCCTAACCCTAAGCGTAACAATTGCCCTTACCCTAACCCTAACCCTAAACCTAACACTAACCCTAACCCTAACCCTAACCCTTATCCTTACCCAACCCCAACCCTAAACCTAACCCTAACCCTAACACCTAACCCTAACCCTAACCCTTACCCTTATTCTAAACCTAACCCTAACACTTACCTTACCCTAACCCCTACCCTAACCCTAACCCTAACCCTAACACTTACCTTTACCCTAACCCTAACCCTAACCTTAACCCCAACCCCAAACCTAACCCTAACACTAACCCTAACTATTACCCTTACCCTAACCCTAAACCTAAACCTAACCCTAACCCTAACCCTAACCCTTACACTAACACTAACACTAATCCTAACCCTAACCCTTACCCTTAACTTTACCCTAACCCTAACAATAAACCTAAACCTAACCCTAAGCCTAACACTAAACCTAACCCCTAACACTAACAATAACCCTAACTCTTACCCTTATCCTAACCCTAACCCTAACCCTAACACTTACCCTTACCCTAACCCCATCCCTAACCCTAAAACTAACCCTAACCCTTACCCTAACCCTAACCCTAACCCTAACAATTACCATTACCCTAACGCTAATTCTAACCCTAACCCTAACCCTAACCCTTAACCTAACACATACACTTACCCTAACCCTAACCCTTACCGTAACCCTAAACCTAAACGTAACCCTAAACCTGACCCTTACACTTAACCTCACCCTAACCCTAAACGTAAACGTAACCCTAACCCTAACCCTAACCTTAACCCTAAATGCTTATCCTTACCCTAACCCTAACCTAAACCTAACCCTAACCCTAACCCTAACCTTAACCCTAACCCTTTTCTTTACGCTAACCCTAACCCTAACCCTAACCCTAAACCTAACACTTACCCTTACTCTAACCCTAACCCTAAACCTAACTCTAACCCTTACCCTTACCCTAAATCTAACCCTAACCCTAACCCTAACCACAACCTTAATCCTTACCCTTACCTAACCCTCACCCTAAACCTAACCCTAACCATAAACCTAACATTAACCCTAACCCTAACCATTATCCTTACCCTAACCCTAACCCTAAAACTCACCCTAACTCTAAACCTAACCCTAACCCTAACCCTAACCCCTAACCCTAACCCTAACCCTTAACCTTACCCTAACCCTAACCCTAACCATTACCCTTATACTAACCCTGACCCTAAACTTAACCCCAACCCTAAACCTAACCGTAAACCTTAACCTAACCCTTACCCTAACCCTAACACTTACCCTCACCATAACCCTAACCCTAACCCTAAACCTTACCCTAACCCTAACCTTAACACTTACCCTTACCCTAACCCTAACCCTTACCCTAACCCTAACCCTAATCCTAACCCTAACACTTACCCTAACCCTAACCCTAACCCTTACCCTAACCCTAACCCTAACCCTACCCTTACCCTAATCCTAACACTAACCCTAACCCGAACCCCTAACCCTAACCCTTAACATAACCCTGACCCTAACCCTAACCCTAACCCTTACCCTTACCCTAACCCTAAACCTAACTCTAACCCTAACCCTAAACCTAACCCTTACCCTAACCCTAACCCTAACCCTTACCCTTACCCTAACACTACCCCTAACCCTAAACCTAACCTTAAACCTAACCCTAAGCATAACCCCAAACCTAACCCTTACCCTTACCCTTACCCTAACCCTAACCCTAACCCTAACCCTAACCATGACCTTAACCTAACCCTAACCCTAACCCTAACCGTAACCCCTAAACCTAACCCTAACCCTAATCCTTACCATTATCCTAACACTAAACCTAACCCTATCACTTACCCTTACCCTAACCCCTAGCGTAACCCTAACCCTAACCCTATCCCTTACCCTAACCGTAACCCTAACCGTAACCCTAAACCTTACACTTACCCTAAACCTAAACCTAACCCTTACCCTAATCCTAAACCTAACCCTAACCCTAAACCTTACCCTTATCTTAACCCTAACCCTAACCCTTACCCTTACCCTAACGCTATCCCTAACCCTAACCCTAACCCTAATACATACCCTTACCCTAACCCTAACCCTAACCTTAACCGTAACCCTAAACCTAACCCTAAACCTAACCCTAACCCTAACCCATACCCTAAACCTAACCCTAACCCTAACCCTTACCCTTACCCTAACCCTAACCCTAACCTTAACCCAAACCTTACCCTAACCCTAACCCTAACCCTTACCCTAACCCTAACCCTAACCCTACACTTACCCTAATCCTAACCCTAACCCTAACCCTAACCCCTAACCCTAAACCTTAACATAACCCTGACCCTAACCCTAACCCTAATCCTTACCCTAACCCTAACCCTAATCCTAACCCTAACCCTTACCCTTACCTAACTCTAATCCTAAACCTAACCCTAAATCTAATCCTAACCCTAACCTTAACCCTAACCGTTATCCTTACCCTAACCCTAACCCTAACCCTAGCCTTAAACGTAACCGTAAACCTAACCCTAACCCTAATCCTAACCCTTACCCTTACCCTAACCCTAACCCTAACAGTAACCCTTACCCTTACCCTAACCCTAACCCTAACCCTAACCTTAACGCAACCCTAACCCTAACCCTAACCCTAACACTTACACTTACCCTAACCCTAGCGCTAAACCTAAATCTAACCCTAACCCTAACCCTTACCCTTACCCTAAACCTAACCCTAATCCTAACTCTAACCCTTACCCTTACCCTAACCCTAACGCTAAACCTAACCCTAATCCTAACCCTAACCCTATCCTTAGCCATAAACCTAACCTTAACCCTAACCCTAACCCTTACCCTAACCCTAAACCTGGCCCTAACCCTATCCCTAAACCTAACCCTAACCCTAACACTTACCCTAACCCTAACCCTAACCATTGCCCTTATCCTAACCCTAACCCTAAACTTAACCCCAACCCTAAACCTAACCGTAAACCTAACCCTAACCCTAACCCATACCCTAAACCTAACCCTAACCCTAACCCTTACCCTTACCCTAACCCTAACCCTAACCTTAACCCAACCCTTACCCTATCCCTAACCCTAAACCTAACCCTTACCCTTACCCTAACACATACCCTTACCCTAACCCTAACCCTAATCCTTACCCTAACCCTAACCCTAATCCTAACCCTAACCCTTACCCTTACCTAACCCTAATCCTAAACCTAACCCTAAACCTAATCCTAACCCTAACCTTATCCCTAACCGTTATCCTTACCCTAACCATAACCCTAACCCTAACCCTAACCCTAACCATGACCTTAACCTAACCCTAACCCTAACTCTAACCTTAACCCTAACCCTTATCCTTACCCTAACCCTAACCCTAACCCTAACCCTAAACCTAACCCTAAACCTAACCCTAACCCTGGCCCTAACCCTAAACCTAACCCTAACCCTAACCCTAACACTTACCCTAACCCTAACCCTAACCATTGCCCTTATGTTAACCCTAACCCTAAACTTAACCCAAACCCTAACCATTACCCTAACCCTAACCCTAAACCTTACCCTAACCCTAACCCTAACCCTAACCTTAAACCTAACCCTAACCCTAACCATAACCCTAACCCTTACCCTTACCCTAACCCTATCCCTAAACCTAACCCTAACCCTGACCCTAACTCTAAACTTAACCCTATCCCTAACCCTATCCCTCGCCCTTACCCTAACCCTAACCCTAAACCTATCACTACCCCTAACCCTAACCCTAACCCTTACCCTTAATCTAAACCTAACCCTAAACCTAAACCTAAACCTAACCCTAACCCTAAACCCTAACAATAACCCTAACCCTAATCCTTACCTTAACCGAACCCTAACACTAACCCTAACACTTATCCTTACCCTAAACCCTACCCTATCCCTAACCCTAAAACTAACCCTTACCGAATCTCTAACCCTAACCCTAAACCTTACCCTTACCCTAAACCTAACCCTAACCCTAACCCTAACCCTTACCCTTATCTTAACTGTTACCCTAAACCTAACCCTTACCCCTACCCTAACACTAACCCTAACCCTAACCCTAACCCTAACCCTTGCCCTTACCCTAACCCTAACCCTAAACCTATCACTAACCCTAACCCTAACCCTAACCCTTAACCTTAACCTAAACCTAACCCTAACCCTAACCTTAACCCAACCCTAAACCTAACCCTAATCCTAAGTCTAACCCTTACCCTTACCCTAACCCTAGCCCTAAACCTTACCCTAACCCCAACCCTAACCCTTACCCTAACCCTAACCATAATCCTAACCCTACCCTTACCCTAACCCTAACAATAAACCTAACCCTAAACCTAACTCTAACCCTAACCTTAACCTAACCCTTATCCTTCCCCTAATCCTAACCCTAAACCTAACCCTAACCCTAAACCTAACCCTTGCCCTTACCCTAACCCTAAGTCAAAACCTAACCCTAACCCTTACCCTAACACTAACCCTAACCCTAACCCTAACACTTACCCTTATCCTAACCCTAACCCTAACCCTTACCCTTACCCTAAACCTAACCCTAAACCTAACCCTTACCCTTACCCTTACCCTAACACTAACCCTAAACCTAACCCTAAACCTAACCCTAACCCTACCCCTAACCCTTAGCCTTTCCCTAACCCTAACCCTAAACCTAACCCTTACCCTTACCCTAACCCTAAACCTAACCCTAAACCTAACCCAAACCCTAACCTTAACCCTAACCTTAACCCAACCCTAACCCTAACCATAACCCTTACTCTTACCCTAACCCTAACCGTAACCTTAACCCAACCCTAACCCTAACCCTAACCCTAACAATTTCCCTCACACTAACCCGAACTCTCATCCTTACCCTAACCCTATCCCTAACCCGTACCCTTTCCCTAACCCTAACCCTAACCCTTACCTTTAGCCTAAACCTAAACCTGACCCTAAACCTAACCCTAACCCTAACACTAAGCCTAAGCTTAAACCTAACCCAAACCCTAACCCTAACCCTAACCTGCAACTTTCCCTAATCCTAACCCTAAACCTAACCCTATCCCTAACCCTAAACCTGACCCTTACCCTTACCCTAACCCTAACCCTACACCTAACCCTTACCCTAACCCTAACCCTAACACCTAACCCTAACCCTAACCCTAACCCTAACCCTTACCCTTACCCTAAGCCTTACCCTAACTCTGACCCTTACCATTACCCTAACCCTAACCCTAAACTTAACCCCAACCCTAAACCTAACCTTAACCCTAACACTAAATCTAGGCTTAACACTTACCCTTACCCTAACCCTAAACCTAACCCTGACCCTAACACTAACCCTAAACCTAACCACCAACCCTAACCCTCACACTAACACCTAACCCTATCCCTAACCAGATCCATAACACTTACCCTTTTCCTAAGCCTACCCCTAACCCTCAAACTTACGCTTACCCTAACCCCTCCCTAACCCTAACCCTAACCCTAACCCTAACCCTTCCCCTAACCCTAATCCTAACCCTAACCTGACCCTAACCCTTAACCTTACAATAACCTTAAACCTAACCCTAACCCTAACCCTTACCTTACACTAACCCTAACCCTAATCTTAAACCTAATACGAACCCTAACCCTAACCCTAAACCTAACCTTAACCCTAACCCTTATCCTTACCGTAACCCTAACCATAACCCTAACACTAAGCCTAACCCTAACCCAAAACCTAACCCTTACCCTTACGCTAACTTTGACCGTAAAGCTTACCCTAACCCTAACACTAATCCTAACTCTAACCTTAACCTTAACCCTAAGCCTTACCCTTACCCTAACCCTAACCCTAAACCTAACCCTAACCCTAACCCTAATCCTTACCCTAATCCTAACCCTAACCATAACCCTTACCCTAACCCTAATCCTTACCCTAATACTTACCCTAACCCTAACCCTAACTATAACCCTTACCCTAACCCTAATCCTTACCCTAAACCTAACCCTAACCCCAAACCTTCCCCTAACCCTAACCCTAACCCTAACCCTACCCTAACACTTACCCTTACCCAAACCTTAAACCTAACCCTAACCCTAACCCTTACCCTTACATTAACCCTAACCCTAACCTTAACCCTAACCGGAAACCTAACAATAACCCTAAACCTAACCTTAATCCTAAACCTTATCCTTACCCTAACCCTAATCATAACCCTAACCCTAAGTCTAATCCTAACCCTAACCCTAACCCTAACCCTAACACCTAACCCTAACCCTAACCCTAACCTTACCCTTACCCTAACCCTAATCCTAACTCTGACCCTTACCATTACCCTAACCCTAACCCTAACATTAACCCCAAACCTAAACCTAACCCTAACACTATCCATAACCATTACCCTAACTCTAATTCTTACCCTAACCCTAACCCTAACCCTAACCCTAGGCCTAACACTTACCCATACCCTAACCCTAACCCTAACCCTAACGCTTACTCTCACCCTAACCCTAAACCTAACCCTGACCCTAACACTAACCTGAAACCTAACCGCCAACCCTAAACCTCACACTAACACCTAACCCTATCCCTAACCATAACCATAACCGTTACCCTTTTCCTAACCCTACCCCTAAGCCTAAAACTTACGCTTACCCTAACGCCTCCCTAAACCTAACCATAACCCTAACCCTTCCCCTAACCCTAATCCTAACCCTAACCCGACCCTAACCCTTACCCTTACCCTAACCTTAAACCTAACACTAACCCTATCCTTACCTTACACTAACCCTAACCCTAATCTTAACCCTAAAACGAACCCTAACCCTAACCCTAAACCTAACCTTAACCCTAACCCTTATCCTTACCCTAACCCTAACCATAACCCTAACCCTAAGCCTAACCCTAACCCAAAACCTAACCTTTACCCTTACGCTAACCCTAACCCTAAACCTAACTGTAAACCTTACCCTAACCCTAACAATAATCCTAACTCTAACCCTAACCTTAACCCTAAGCCTTACCCTTACCCTAACCCTAACCCTAAACCTAACCCTAACCCTAACCCGAATCCTTACCCTAATCCTAACCCTAACCATAACCCTTACCCTAACCCTAATCCTTACCCTATTCCGTACCATAACCCTAACCCTAACCATAACCCTTACCCTAACCCTAATCCTTACCCTAACCCTAACCCTAACCCTAACCCTTCCCCTAACCCTAACCCTAACCGTACCCTGACCCATACCCTTACCCTAAGCTTAAACCTAACCCTAACCCTAACCCTAACCCTTACCCTTACATTAAACCTAACCCTAACCTTAACCCTAACCCGAACCCTAACCCTAACCCTAAACCTAACCTTAATCCTAACCCTTATCCTTACCCTAACCCTAACCATAACCCTAACCCTAAGCCTAAACCTAACCCTAACCCTAAACCTGATCCTTACCCTTACCCTTACTCGAACCCTAAACCGAAACCTAACCTTAACCCTTACCCTAATCCTGACCCTAACCATAACCCTAACCCTAACCCTAACCCTAACCCTTACCCTAACCGTAACCCTGGCCCTAAACCTAACCCTAACCCTAACCCTCACCCTAACACTTACCCTAACCCTTACCTAACCCTTATCCTAACCCTAACTCTAACCCTAAAACTAACCCTAACCCTAACCCTAACCTTAACACTTAACCCTACCCTAACCCTAACCCTAACCCTAACCCTTACCCTAACCCTAACCCTCACCCTAACACTAACACTTACCCTAACCCTAACCCTAACCCTATCCCTTAACCTAATCCTAACCCTAACCCTAACCCTAACCTCTAACCCTAAACCTTAACCTAACCATAACCCTAACACAAACCCTTACCCTTACCCTAAACTTAAACCTAACTCTAACCCTAACCCAAACCCTAACCCTTACCCTAACCCTAACCCTAACACTTAACCAAACCATAACCCTAATCCTAACCGTAAACCTAACCCTAACCCTAACCCTAAGCCTAACACTTACCCTTACCCTAACACTAACTCTAACCCTAACGCTTAACCTTAACCTAACCCTAAACCTAACCCTAACCCTAACCCTAACCCTAAACCAAACCCCTAAAACCTAACCCTAACCCTACCCCTAACCCTAACCGTAACCATAATCCTTACCCTTATTCTAACCCTACGCCTAACCCTAAAACTTACTTTACCCTAACCCCAACCCTAACCCTAACCCTAACCCTAACACTTCCTCTAACCCTATTCGTAACCCTAAACCTAACCGTAACAATTGCCCTTACCCTAACCCTAACCCTAACCCTAACCCCTACCCTAACCATAACCCTAACCCTAACCCTTACTGTAACCCTAACCCTAACCCTAACCCTTACCATAAACCTAACACTAACCCTAACCCTAACCCTTACCCTAATCCTAAACCTAACACTAACTCTAACCCCTAACCCTAACCCTTAACCTAACCCTAACCCTAACCCTAACCCTTACCCTTACCCTTACTCTAACCCAAACCTAACTCTAACTCTAACCCAAACCCTAACCTTACCCTAACCCTAACCCTACCACTTACCCTAACCCTAACCCTAACCCTAACCTTAAACATAACCTAACATTAACCTTAAACCTAACCCTTACCCTTACCCTAAACCTAACCCTAAACCTAACCCTAACCCTAACCCTAACTCCAAACTTAACCCTATACCTAAACCTAACCCTCGCCTTTACCCTAACCCTAACCGTCAACCTATCACTAATCCTAACCCTAACCCTAACCCTTGCCGTTACCCTAAACCTAACCCTAAACCTAACCCTAACCCTAACCCTAACCCTAAACCCTAACGCTAACCCTAACCCTAACCCTAATCCTTACCCTTATCCTAACCCTAACACTAACCCTAACACTTACCCTTACCCTAAACCCTACCCTATCCCTAACCCTAACCCTCACCCTTACCCTAACCCTAACCCTAAACCTTACCCTTACCCTGAACCGAACCCTAACCCTTACCCTAAACCTAACCCTAAAACTAACCCTAACCCTTACCCTTATGTTAACACTAACCCTAAACCAAACCCTTCCCCTACCCTAACGCGAACCCTAAACGTAACCCTAACCCTAATCCTAACCCTAACACATACTCTTACCCTAACCCTAAGTCTAACCCATACCCTAACCCTAATCCTAATCCTAACCCTTACCCTTACCCTAACCCTAACCCTAACCTTAACCCAACCATAACCTAACATTAACCCTAACCCTAACCCTAAACCTTACCTTTACCCTAACCCTAGCGCTAAACCTAACCCTAACCCTAACCGTATCCCTTACCCTAACGCTAACCCTAATCCTAACCCTAACCCTTACTCTTAACTTAACCATAACCCTAACCCTAACCCTAACCCTAACCTTAACCCTAACCCTTATCATTACCCTAACCCTAACCCTAACCCTAACCATAAAACTAACCCTCAACCTAAACCTAACCCTAACCCTTACCCTTACCCTAACCCTAACCCTAAACCTAACCCTAACCCTAACCCTAACCCTAACCCTTACCCTTACCCTAACCCTAACTCTGAACCTAAACCGAACCCTAACCCTATCCCTAACCCTAACCCTAACCTAACCCTATACTTAATGCTAACTCTAACACTAACCCTAACCCTAACCCTAACCCTAACGCCTAACCCTAACCCTAACCCTAACCCTTACCCTTACCCTAACCCTAACCCTAAACCTTACCCTTATCTTTACCCTAACCCTTACCTTAACCCAACCCTAACCCTAAACCTAACCCTTACCCAACCACTAACACTAACCCTAACCCTTACCCTAACCCTAAGCCTACCCTTAACTCTTACCCTTTCTTTAACTCTAACCCTAACCCTAACCTTAACCCCAACCCTAAACCTGACCCTAACCCTAACCCTAACAATTAACCTAACCCTAATCCTTACCCTAACCCTAACCCTAAGCCTAACACTGACCCTTACCCTAACCCTAACCCAAATCCTAACGCTTACACTTATCCTAACCCTAACCCTAACACTAACCCTAACCCCTAACCCTATCCCTAATCCTAACATCTAAACCTAACCCTAATAATAACCATAACCCTTACCCTTATCCTAACCCTACCCCTAACCCTAAAACTTACCCTTAACCTAACCCCAACCCTAATCCTAACCCTAACCCTAAACCTAACCATTCCCCTAACCGTAAACCTAACCCTAACCCTACCCTAAATCTTACCCTTACCCTAACCCTAAACCTAACCCTAACCCTAACCCTAACCCTTACCCTTACACTAACCCTAACCCTAACCTTAACCCTAAACCGAACCCTAACCCTAAACCTAAACCTAACCTTAACCCTAACCCTTATCCTTACCTTAACCCTAACCATAACCCTAACCCTAAGCCTAACCATAACCCTATACCTAACCCTTACCCTTACGCTAATTCTAACCCTAAACCTAACCGTAACCCTTACCCTTACCCTTAACCTAACCCTAAGACTAATCCTAATTCTAAACCTAACCTTAACCGTAAGCCTTACCCTTACCCTAACCCTAACCCTAACCCTAAACCTAACCCTAACCCTAACCCTTACCCTAACCCTACCCCTGGCACTAACCCTAACCCTAACCATAACCATAACCCTAACACTTACACTAACCCTAACCCTAACCCTAACCCTAACACTTACCCTAAACCTAACCCTAACCTTAACCCTTACCCTAATCCTAACCCGAACACTAACCCTAACCCCTAACCCTAACCCTTAACCTAACCCTAAACCTAACACTCACCCTAACGGTACCCTTACCCTAACCCTAAACCTAACTCTAACCATAACCCAAACCCTAACCCTAACCCTAACACTAACCCTAACCCTTACCCTAAGCCTAACCCTAACTCTAAACTTAAACCTAACCCTTACCCTAAGCATAAGCCTAACCCTTTACCTAACCCTAACCCTAAACCGAACCCTAACTCTAAACTTAAACCTATCCCTAACCCTAACCCTCGACATTACCCTAACCCTAACCCTAAACCTAAAGCTAATCCTTACCCTTATCCTAACCCTAACCCTAACCCTAACACTTAACCTTACCCTAACCCTAAACCTAACTCTAACCCTCACCCAAACACTAACCCTTACCCTAACCCTAACCCTAACCCTTACCCTAACCCTAACCCTAACCCTACACCCTACCCTATCCCTAACCCTAACCCTAACCCTGAACCTTACCCTAACCCTAACCCTAACCCTAACCCTAACCCTAAAACCTTACCATTACCCTAAACCTAACCCTAACCCTTACCCTAAACCAAACCCTAACCCTAACCCTAAACCTTACCCTTACCTTCAACCTAACCCTAAACCTAACCCTTACCCCTACCCTAACGCTAACCCTAACCCAAACCCTAACCCTAACCCTAACACATACCCGTACCCTAACACTAACCCTAACCTTAACCGTAAACCTACACCTATCCCTAACCCTTACCCTAAACCATACCCTAACCCTAACCCTAATCATATCTCTTACCCTTACCCTAACAATAACCCTAACCTTAACCCAAACCTAAAGCTAACCCTAAATCTAACCCTTAACCTTACCCTAACCCTAGGGCTAAACCTAACCCTAACCCTAACCCTAACCCTTACACTTATCCTAAACCTAACCCCAACCCTAACACTTACCCTTACCCTAACCCCTACCCTAACCCTAACCCTAATCCTAACCCTTACCCTAAACCTAACCCTAACCCTAACCCTCACCATTACCTTAACCCTAACGCTAAACCTAATACTTAACCTTACCCTAACGCTAACCGTAACTTCAACCCTAAACCTAACCCTAACACATACCCTTACCCTAACCCTAAACCTAAGACTCACCGTAACCTAAAACCAACCCAAACTTAACCCTAACCCTAACACAAACCCTTACCCTAACACTAACCTTAACCCCAACACTTAACCTAACCATAACCCTAACCCTAACACTTACCGTTACCTAATCCTAACCCTAAGCCTAACCATAACCCTTAACCTAACTCTAACCCTTACCCTTACCCTAACCCTATCGCTAACCATAAACCTAAACCTAACTCTAAACTTAACCCTAACCTTACCCTTACCAGAACACTAACCCTAACCCTAACCCTAAACCTAACCCTAAGAATAACCCTACCCCTTACCCTTACCCTAAACCTAACCCTAAACCTAACCCTAACCCTTACCTTTACCCTCACACTTACACTAACCTTTAACCTAACCCTAACCCTAACCCTAACCCTAACCCTATCATTAACCTTAACCCTAACCCTTATCTTTACCTAACCCTAACTCTAACCTTAACCTTAACCCTAACCCTTTCCCTTAACCTAACCCTAACCCTAACCCTAACCCTTACCCTTAACCTTACCTAACCCAACCCTAACCCTAAACCTAACCCTAACCCTAAACCTTACGCTTACTCTAAACCTAACCCTAAACCTAACCCTAAACCTAACCCTAACCACTGAACTTAACCCTAACCCTAACCCTAACCCTTACACTTACCCTAACCCTAACCCTAACCCGAACCCTATCACTTACACTAACACTAACCCTAACCCTAACCCTTACCCTTACCCTAACCCTAACCATAAACTTAACCCAAACCTAAACCTAAACCTAACCTAACGTTTATCCTAACACTTACCCTAACTCTAACCCTAACACTAACGTTAACACTTACCCTAAACCTAACCGTAACCCTAACCGTTACCCTAACCCTAATCCTAACCCCAACCCTTACACTAACCCTAACACTATCCCTAACCTCTAACCCTAACCAATAACTTAACCTCTAATCCTAACCCTAACCCTAAACTTACCCTAACCCTAACCCTAACCCAAACCCTTACCCTTACTCTAACCCTATCCCTAAACTTAACCCCACACCCAAACCTAACCGTAACCTTAACCCTAACCTTTACCCTTAACCTAACCCTAAACCTAAACCTAACCCTAACCCTAACCCTAACCCTTACCCTAACCCTAACCCTAAACCTAACCCTAACCCTTACCCTTACCCTAAACATAACTCTAACCCTAAACCTTACCCCAGCCCTAACACTAACCCTAACCCTAACCTTAACCCTTACCCTTATCCTTACCTTAACCCTAACCCTAAACCTAACCCTAAACCTAACCCTAACCCTAAACAATACCCTTACCCTTAACCTAACCCTAACCCTAAACCTAACCCTAACCCTTACCCTAACCCTAACCCTAACCCTAACCTTAACCCTATCCCTTAACCTTACCCTAACCCCCACACTAACCCTAATCCTATTCCTTACCCTAACCCTACCCCTAATCCTAATCCTTACACTTTCCCTAACCCTAACCCTTACCCTAACCCAATCCCTAACCCTAACCCTTACCCTAACCCGAACCCTAACCCCAATCATTACCCTAACACTAACCCTAACCCTAAACCCTAACCCTAAACCTAACCCACCCAAACCCTAACCCTAACCCTTACCCTTACCCTAACCCTAAACCTAAATTTAACCCTAACCCTAACCCTAACCCATACCCTAACACTAACCCTATCCCTTAACCTAACTCTAACCCTAACCCTATTCTTAACCCTAAACCTAACCCTAACCCTAAAACTAACCTTAACCCTAAACCTAACCATAAGCTTAACCCTAACCCTAACCCTTACCCTTACAATAACCGTAACCCTAAACCTGACACTAACCCTAACCCTAAACCTAAACCTAACCATTAACCTTACCCTAACCCTAACGCTAAACCTAACCTAACCCTAACCCCTAACCCTAACCCTAACCCTAACCCTTACACTTATCCTAACCCTAAACCTAACCCTAACACTTACCCTCACCATAACCCCTACCCTAACCCTAACCCTAACCTTAACCCTTACCCTAGCACTAACCCTAATCCTAACCCTAACCCTTACCCTTACCCTAAACCTACACCGTACCCTAACCCTACGCCTAACCCTTTCCCTTAACCTAACCCTAACCCTAACCCTAACTCTAAAACTTACACTTTCCCTAACCCTAATCCTAACACTTAAACCTAAACCTAACCCTAACCCTAACCCTAACCCTTTTCCTTACCTTAATCCTAACCCTAAATCTAACCCTTACCCTTAACCTAACTCTAACCCTAACCCTAACCCTAACCCTAACACATACCCTTACCCTAACCCTAACCCTAACCCTAACCGTAACCGTAACCCTAACCCTAACTCTAACCCTAACCCTTACGCTAACCCTAGGCCTAACACTAACCCTTACCCTTACCCTAACACTAACCCTAACCTTAATACCAACATTAAATCTAACCCAAACCCTAACTCTAACCATTACCCTTACCCTAAACCTAACCCTAACCGTAACTCGTAACCCAACCCTAACCCTAATCCTAACCCTAACCGTTAACTTACCCTAACCCTAACCCAAACCTAACCCTAACCCTAACCTTAACCCTATCCCTTACAATTACCCTAACCCTAACATTAACCCTAACCTAACCCTAACACAAACCATACCCTTACTCTAACCCTACCTCTAACCCTAACCCTAACACTAATCCTTACCCGAACCCGAACCCTAACCCTAACCCGTACCCTTTCCCTAACCCTAACCCTAACCCCTACCCTTACCCTAAACCTAACCCTAAACCGAACCCTAACCCAAACCATAAGACTAACACTAACCCTAACCTTAACCCTAATCCTAAACATAACCCTAACCCTTACCCTTACACTAACCGTAACGCTAAACCTAACCCTAACCTAACCCTAACCCTAACCCTTACCCTTAGCCTAACCCTAACCCTAACCCCTAACCCTAACCCTAACCCTTACCCTTACCCAAACCCTAACTCTAACTCTAACTCTAACCGTAACACTTACCTTAACCCTAACCCTAATCCTAACCCTTACTCTTACCCTAAACCTAACCCTATCCTTAACCCCAACCCTAAACCTAACCCTAATCCTAACCCTTATCCTAACACTTACCCTAACCCTAACACCAACCCTAACCCTTACCCTAACCCTAACCCTAACAGTTACACTTACCCTAACCCTAACCTAACCCTTAACCTAACCCTCACGCTAACCCTAACCACTAAACCTAAACCTTAACCCAACCCTAACCCTAACCCTAACCCTAACACTTACCCTTACCCTAACCGTAACCCTAAACCTAACCCTAACCCTAACCCTAACGCTAACCCTTTTCCTAACCCTAACCCTAATCCTAACCCTAACCCTTACCCTTACCCTAACCCTAACCCTAAAACTAACACTTACCCTACCCTAACCCTAACCCTAACCCTAACCCTTACCCTTACCCAACCCTAACCCTAAACCTAAACCTAAACCTAACCCTAACCCTAACCCTTACCCTTACCCAAACCCTAACTCTAACTCTAACTCTAACCGTAACACTTACCTTAACCCTAACCCTAATCCTAACCCTTACTCTTACCCTAAACCTAACCCTATCCTTAACCCCAACCCTAAACCTAACCCTAATCCTAACCCTTATCCTAACACTTACCCTAACCCTAACACCAACCCTAACCCTTACCCTAACCCTAACCCTAACAGTTACACTTAACCTAACCTTAACCTAACCCTTAACGTAACCCTACCCCTAACGCTAACCCTAATCCTAACACTTACCCAAACCCGAACCCTAACCCTAACCCTTACTCTTACCCTAACCCTAACACTAAACTTAACCCCAACCCTAAACCTAACCCTAACCCTAACCCTTACCCTAACACTTACCCTAATCCTAACCCTAACCTAACACTTACCCTTACCCTAACCCTTACCCTAACCCTTACCCTAACCCTAACCTTAAACCTAATCCTTACCCTTACCCTAACCCTAACTCTAACCCTAACCCTAACCCTAATCCTTACCCTAAACCTACCCCTAACCCTAATCCTTACCCTTTCCCTAACCCTAAATCTAACCCTTACCCTTACCCTAACCCTAACCCTAACCCTACCCTAACCCTAACCCTAACCCTAACCTTAACCCTAACCCTGACCCTAAACCTAACCCTAACCTTACCCTTACCCTAACCCTAACCCTAAACCTATCCCTAAACCTACCCCTAACCCTACCACCTAAACCTAACCCTAACCCTTACCCTTATCCTAACCCTAAACCTAACCCTAACCCTAAAACTTACCCTTACCCTAATCCTAAACCTAACCATTACTCTTACCCTAACCCTAACCCTAAACTTAACCCCAACCCTAAACCTAACCCTAACCCTAACCCTCACCCTACCCCTAATCCCTAACCCTAACCCTTACAATAAACCTAACCCTAACGCTAACCCTAACCCTTACCCTTACCTTAACCCTAACCCTAAACCTAATTCTTATTCTTACCCTAACACTAACCCTAAACCTACCCCTAATCCTTCGCCTAACCCCTAACCCTACCCCTAAAACTTACCCTTATTCTAACCCTAACCCTAAAACTTACCCTTACCCTAACCCCTACCCTAACCCAACCCTAACTTAACCCTTACCCTAAGCCTTCCCTAACACAAGCTGTAACCCTTACCCTTGCCCTAATCCTAACCCTAACCTTCACCCTAAACCTAACCCTAACCCTTACCCTTACCCTAACCCTAAACCTAATCTAATCCGAACCCTAACCCTATCCCTAACCCTAACTCTTATCCTTACCCTAAACCTCACCCTAAACCTAACTCTAACCATAACCCCTAACCCTAACCGTAACCCTAACTCTAACCCTCACCCTAACCCTAACCCTTACCCTTACCCTAACCCTAACCTTAATGCTAACCCTAACCCTAACCCTAACCCTTACCCTAACCCTAACCCTAACCGTAACCGTAAAGCTAAAACTTACGCTTACCCTAAACCTAATCCTAACCCTTACCCTAACCCTAACCTTATCCCTAACATTAAACCTAACCCTAACCCTATCCCTAACCCATACCCTAGCCCTAACCCTAAACCTAATACTAAACCTAACCCTAACCCTAACCGTTACCCATACCCTAACCCTAACCCTAACCATAAACCTAACCCTAACCCAAACCTAACCCTAACCCTTACACTTACTGTAACCCTATCCGTAAACCTAACCCTAACCCTTAACCTAACCCTAACCCTAATCCTAACCCTAATACTTACCCTTACCCTAACCCAAACCCTAACCCTAACCTTAACCCTAACCCTTAACGTTAACCTAACCCTAACCCTAAACCTAATCCTAAACCTAACCCTAACTGTAACCCTAATCATAACCCTAACCCTAACGCTTACCCTAACCCTAACCCTAACCTTAACCCTTATCTTAACCCTAAACCAAACCCTAATCCTAAACGTTTACCTAACCATAACACTAACCCTAACACCTAACACTAACCCTTACCGTAACCCTAACCCTAACCCCTAACCCTAACCCTAACGCTAACACTTACCCTTATCCTAACCCTCATCTAACTCGAACACTTACCCTTACCCTGCCCCCGAACCTAACCCTAACCCTAACCCTAACCCTTACCCTAACCCTAACCCTAAGAATAACCCTAACCCTAAACCTAACCCTAATCCTAACCCTAAACCTTACACTAGCCCTAACCCTAACCCTAACCCTAAACCTTCCCCTAACCCTAAAACTAACCCTTACCCTAACCCTAACCCTAACAATAACCCTAACCCTAAACCTAACCCTAATCCTAACACTAAACCTTACACTAACACTAACCCTAACCCTAACCCTAACCCTTCCCCTAACCCTAAAACTAACCCTTACCCTAACCCTAACCCTACCCCTAAACCATACCCTAACCCTAACCCTAACCCTTACCCTAAACCTAACCCTAACCCTAACACTAACTCTAACACTTACCCTAACCCTAACCCTAACCCTAATGATACTCTAACCCTAACCCTAATCCTAACCCTTATCCTAACCCTAACCCTAACCTTAACCCTAACACATACCCTTACCCTAACCCTAACCCTAACCCTAAATGTAACCCTAAACCTAACCTTAAACCTAACCCTAACCCTAACACTAACCATAACCCTTAAACCTAAAACTAATCCTAACCCTTCCCCTTACCCTAAACCTAACCCTAAACCTAACACTAACCCTAAACCTAACCTAACCCAAACACTTACCCTTACCCTAATCCTCACCCTAAACCTAACCCTAACCCTAACCCTTACCCTAACCCTAACCCTAACACTTACACTTACCCTAACCCTATTCCTAACCCTAACCCTAACCCTAAACCTAACCTTTACCCTTACCCTAACCCTAACCCTAATCCTATCCCTGAACCTTACCCTTACCCTAAACCTAACCTTAAGCCTTACCCTAAACGTAACCCTAACCCTAATGCTAACCCTAACCCTAACACTTACCTTAATCCTAACCCTAACCCTAACCCTAACCCTAACCCTAACCCTTACCCTTAACCTAAACCTAACCCTAACCCTAACCCTAACCCTAACCCTAACCCTAAACTTAACCCTAACCCTAACCCTAACCCTAACCATAACCTAACCCTAACCCTAACCCTAACCCTTACCCTAACCCTAACCATAACCCTAACAAAAACCTTAACCCTAACCCTAACCCTAACCATAACATTTATCCTTACCCTAACCCTACCCCTAAACCTATCCCTTACCCTAACACTAATCTTAACCCTAAACCTAACCCTAACCTTGCCATACCCTAACCCAAACCCAAAACCTTACACTAACCCTAACCCTAACCCTAACCCTTAACCTTACCCTTACCCTAACCCTAACCCTAACCCTAACCCTAACCCTAACCCTACCCCTTACCTTATCCTAACCCTAACCCTAACCCAAACACTTACCCTTACCCTAAACCCTACCCTAACCCTAACCCTAACCCTTAACCTAACTGTAACCCTAACCCTTACCTTACCCTAACCCTAAACCTAACCCTAACCCTAACCCTAACCCTTACCCTTACCCTAAACCTAACCCAAACCTTAACCCCAACCCTAAACCTAACCCTAAACCCAACGCTAACCCTTACTCTTACCCTAAACCTAAACCTAAAGCTAACCATAACCCTAACCCTTACCCTTACATTAACGCTAACGCTAATGCTAACCCTAACCCTTACACTTACCCTAATCCTAAACCTTAACCTAACCCTAATCCTAACCCTAACCTTAACCCTAAACCTTACCATTACCCTAACCCTAACCCTAAACCTAAACCTAAACCTTAACCTTACCCTAATCCTAACCCTTAACCTAACCCTAACACTTACACTTACCCTGAACTTACCCCTAACATTAACGCTAACCCTAACCCTAAACCTAACCCTAACTTTAACCTAACCCTTATCCTTACCCTAACCATAACCCTAACCCTAACCCTGAACCTAATCCTAACCCTAAACCTAACCCTTACCAAAAACCTGACCCTAAACCTAACCCTAAACTTTACCCTTGCCCTAACCCTAACCCTAACCCTATCCCTAAACCTAACCCTAACCATTACCCCAACCCTAACCTTAACCCTAACCCTAAACATTACCCTTACCCGTACCCTAACCCTAACCTTAACCCTCACCCTAACCCAACTCTAACACTTACCCATACCCTATCCCTAACGCTAAACATTACCCGAACCCAAATCCTATCCCTAACCCTAACTTTTATCCTTACCCTAACCCTAACCCCTAACCCTAAACGTAACCCTAACCCTAATACTTACCCTAACCCTAACCTTAACCCTAAAACTTACCCTAACCCTAACCCTAACCCTAAACCTAACCATAACACTAACACTTACCCTAAACCAAACCATAACCCTAACGCTTACACTAACCCTAACCCTAACCCTAACCCTTACCCTAACCCTAACCCTAACCCTAACCCTAACCCCTAACCTTAACCCTTAACCTTACCCGAACCCTAAATTTAACCCTAAACTTTACACTTACCCTAACCATAAACCTAACTCTAACCCTAACACTAACCCTAAACCTAACCCTAACCCTAAACCTAACCCTTACCCTTACACTAACCCTAACCCTAAACCTAACCCTAACCCTTACCCTAACCCCTAATCCTAACCCTAACCCTAACCCTTACCGTTATCCTAAACCTAACCCTAACCCTAACCCTTACCTTAACCCTAACCCTAACACTTACCCTTACCCTAAACCTAAACCTAACCCTAACCCTAACCCTAAACCTAACCCTTACCCTTACCCTAACCCTAACCCTAATCCTAACCTTAAGCCTTACCCTTACCCTAAACCTAACCCTAACACTTACCCTAAACCTAACCCTAACCCTAACCCTAACCCTAACACTTACCTTAATCCTAACCTTAACCCTAACCCTCCCTTTACCCAAACGCTAACCCTAACCCTAACCCTAAACCTAACACATACCCTTAACCTAACGCTAACCCTAACCCTTACCATAACCCTAAACCTAACCCTAACACTAACACTAACCCTAACCCTTAACCTATCCCTCACCCTAACCCTTACCCTTACCCTAACCGTAAACCTAACCTTAACCCGACCCTAAACCTAACCCTAACCCTAATGCTACCCCTTACCCTTACCCTAAACCTAACCCTAAACCTAACCCTAACCCTTACCCTAACCCTACACCTAATCCTAACCCTAACACATACCCTTACCCTAAGCTAACCCTAACCCTAAACGTAACCCTAACCGTAAAATTAACACTAACCCTTACCCTTCCCCTAACCCTAACCCTAATCCTAACCCTTACCATAACCCTAACCCTAACCCTAATCCTTACCCTAACCCTGACCCTAACCCTAACCCTAAACCTAACACTAACACTAACCCTAAACCTAACCCTAACCCT